>JAMQYH010000120.1:0-24677 GCA_027562975.1 Rhynchospora breviuscula
GCAGAAATTGCACTCGTTGAAGGTGCAGTCCTTGGTCAAACGATTTTTGGGAGTTTCAATACCCGCAGTGGGCTACTAGCAGAAGTAAGATTCGGTTCAGTGACATATTAATGAGGGCGTTCCCGTCGTATGGGAAATACGGATTCCTCGAGATGTGGGTGGCTACGGCCATGAAATGAGTAGGGATAGCTTCGGTACGGGCTTCAAATCCTGGATCCGGAAGAGCTGTCTCTGACGATCTCTGAAAAGGGGCGTGCAAACAACATCCTAGATGCACCACTGAAATCTGCGAAAAACAGGAGACGCCGAGCCAGACAGCGCGCGAGTGAAAAGTTTTCACTGGTAGCCAACCCTATGGTGCCTATAAGCAACTCCTTTGATCCCTTGATGATGACACAAGGAGGGACTTTAGTAACCAGGTCTCGCCCTATAACACTGGACGGAACAATAATTCCGCCGCCAACATCTGCCTTTCCAAGCAAGAACTACTTATCTTTATAGACTAGAAATACACCTATCTTATTCTGGGGCTTCTCTCTTTTCTACCCGACGAGTAACTACTAATGTATAGAGTGAAAAACGCTTAACGTGACTTACCTTTCAACTTTGGTCTAAGGTTTCTTTCGTAACACTGAATTTCTTGCTTCTTCGCTTACCTAACCTACTTTTTTTCCACCAACTACTCTTGTCTGGCCAGCGTTACCTCTTACTTACGATCCAGCTGCCGCCTATTCTTAGTATGTGACTTATACTACTTTACCGTTTTTGGGGTCTCCGAATTCCTATGAACTCGCTTACTCTTTTGACTTGTACTTCGACTGTCGATGACTTTCGTTTTCACCTTGAACATCGGCCAACCATATAAAATCACGTATGGATAAGATTTCCCGATGAAATCCGTGTTCAATCAATTTTGGGGGTCTCCGGGTTAATTGCACAATATAGGGAGCCAGTACAACACAAGTTGCGTACGGTTACAGCATGGACCATAAAAAGTGGAATAACCCAATCTATCTTGATAGAATTTTCGAAACTCTATTTTGGAATAAAAGAGAAAAAGTGTCCCGAATCTCTGGCTTAGCTCAATAAGCCCACTAGTTGCTTGATGCGTAAGTGGATAAATAGGAACATCATCTCTCTCGTTCTATCTACTTTTTTGGTATGTTTGCTTGTACTGTGAATCTTTCTCAACATATGTTGATTTTCTATTCCATTTAGAGCTTCAAAAAGAAGCTAGTGAAATTCGGACAGCTTGCAGGCAGTGTCTTTGCGCTTTTTTGAGAGAACTCATCAAAGAAGAGTATTGAAAAAGAGAGCTGAACAACTATATATACCATCGGGTACTGTGAGATTTCTCCTTCTGAAGGGATACATTGTACACAGAAGAGTTTGCTTTTGATAACCTACACACAGTAGTTTTCATACGCCCATGGCACCAAGCTTCTTGCTTCTTTGGAGCCTAGATCGTCAATCTGCTTAGACTATATATATCGAAGAATAAGAATGAGAAGAGGGCGAGTGGTATCATAGAAGATAGTCAAAGGAGCATTAATGACTTTCGAGGGTGTGCTCCCCTACGAAGTCTACCGTAATTTGTTCATTCAAGGACTAGTGTCAAAGCTTAACACAGGCGGTTTTCGATGCAGGCAGAATGCAATCGTTCCTTCCGTTTGTTTCTCTCGTAGTTTAGTTGATGCCTAAGCGGCAGGTGGTGGAAAGGTAGATATGAAAGGGGCTCATGTGACACCCTTTGTAGAACAACTAGTTACTCACTGGGAGCAGGGATTGGTGGTTTAGAACAGCAGATAAGGAAGCGAGTCAGGCAAATGGGGAAAGAGGAGAAAGCCAGAACTCTAAGACTTTGATTTCGTTTCGATGGATCACGCCGGAAAACGATAACTAGGATCGCCTGGCACTGTGACTTCTTTGACTTACGTACGCTCGCCCTATCATATGAGGTACCCGAGCCCTAGCCCCACCAGTGTTAAGCACTTCTTTCGATGATTACATACCCGAAGACGGACACAATCCTATCAGATGTAGTACCGGAGCCTACGACACATACTAGATAGAAGCTCGATGTCCCCGAGCCAGCCTGCCTACTCCTAGCTATCAGATCGATTTAGTGCAGACATGCTATTGCTGATAATATGCTCTTCAATTACATGATCAAGAAAATCAATTGACAATATAAATAAACTACGACGATCTTTCGAAAAGAAATGACATTCAAAATAACGTAACGAATTTCTTCAGTGGAAAGTAGGTAGGTCGGGCTGGCTGGTTGCAGTACCTTCTATCAATCAAAGCCTTGTAATTCATGCTACGAATCGAATCTAACATGTATAAAATACGAGAAAATGATAATCTGAAATACGATAGGCATTTACTATATTACTTAGACAACATGATCGATGAATAAATTACTTACTTAGATTAACAAATCCCAAGCCCAAGGAAAGGATTCTCAGATTCCAAGCCATCTTTGCGTGCCAATTAGCCTTCTCTGGCTTATCAAGATATTCTAAACGTGGGTGTGGGTCTAAAATCTAATGCTTTTCTTTATTCTAAACAAACGTAGAATCAGTAGAATCTAATGCTAATGCTTTGATTTCCTAATGTGAGTAACCTAGGCTAAGACGGGTTAAGCCCGTTCACCCAAGATATTAGTGAAAACAGGATTAGGCTAGCTCATGACTATTGCTTGCTTATCAAATTCACTAACTAAAGTGACACTCTCATGCTTCTTTCCCACTCTCTCTGCTCTCATGGGTGTTTGCAAGGATGCGAGACTACTACGAAGTGCTGTGCTGAAACTGAATTTATCCAAGGCATATTACTAAAGGGTACGTACATTGTTGGTACGTCTCTGAGGTCTGACAGAGAAGGGTGTTAAGGAGAGGGGGCTTTCCTTCTTCGCTTTTCATTTCTGTTTCTTGTTGAAATAAGAGCTCTCTCCATTAACAATTAGCACGGTTGTCTCCCTAAACAGGAGCTGCATCCTTAGGAGGGTTAGGTGGAGGTGGCTAGAGCTGCTTATGAAGTCGACCCTTGGCGGCCAGTGAGTAACTACTAACGTTACGAGCAAAAGAAAGCATACCCAACCAACAATGGGCTATCAAGGGAACAGCATGCAAATTAAGGAACCATAGAATTTCAGCAGAATTTCAAATAGGCAAGGATGAAGCCCTGCCGGGTTAGTTAGAGTAGAGGTGGGGGAGATCGGTTAGTCATTCATACCAGAATGAATCGTTGATTGATTGCATCTACAGTTGGTTTAGTTTCTGTACCCGGCACTCTGCTTGCTTCGTATGGCTGATCCGTCTCCGTTAGAATTTCGTGTCTGGTTGTACCGGAACTCTTGTTTACTCGCTTGACCTGCACCCGCTAACCGACAAATGAGTTGAGTCAGCTAAACAGTAATCTTAATCCCCGGGTGTTAAACACAATCATTCAAAAGTGTGCCGAAAAGATAGAATTGACTCTGATCCGCTTACCGTTAGAGCAAGAAAGGCAGCGAGTTGCCCTATAAACAAAGCGCCGAACTGTGCTATGGCTGTGGAAAGTGACCTGCTTCATTCACAGGCTTCCCGCTTGAAGTAGCGCTTGAACGGAACTGGACTGCCCTAGCTTACTGAAAGGAAATCTCGACTAGAAATTCAGAATAGTTAATGAAAATAGAAAAGTTAATGAATATCATATTCAGATATAGTTTAGTAAATGAAGTTCCAAAATCTATAGTGTTTTTTTTTTTTGAAGGAAATGCCGGAAGTTAACAAGCGACGGACTAGGTACGTAGAGCTTGGGCCAGATGACGTAAGGGGGATAATTGAGCCAAGTAAGCCTTCTTTGAGGCAGAATCCGCCCCTGACTGAAATATATGGCAAATGGATTACCGCTGCGCGCCTTACGAGTGGTGTACCAAGTTTGTATACATGTATAGAAAATCTTCTTTGAATCACTGTATCTTTTTTCGGTTTTAGTCCGGTCAAGACTTATGAGGATGATGAGCCCTGCTGCGCCCTTCAAAGCGCCGCAGTTTAGTATACGCTTAGGTCAAGTTATCATTTCTTCCTCGCCAATGCTAATATATAGAACAATTAGAGGAAAGGCCAAGGCGGGGGTTTTTAAGGGGGAATATCGCGAAAAACTCAATATGGCACGAAAAGGAAATCGTTTATCGGGCAGATGCTCATTTGTGGAGATTAAGAACACTAGGCTGAGACTTCAACTAAGCTTTTACTTTGATATTGGAAGTCAGCCCGCCCCTTTGAAGCTATCATCGTTTTTAGCCATTTCCTGGGGTAGCTATAATTGATAAGACAAATCGACTTTCACCCAGGAAAACATATCTCTTTTTCCAAAGAAATAAGACATAGTAATGAAAACTCTCTATATAAATAGATAGCCAAGTGATTAATATGAGGCCCTATACAACCTTGATCTGTATGTTCGAAAAACAACCTTTTTCTTGATTTTGCCTGAAGTATCCTCAAAACGAGCACATGCCCTTGGGAAGCACTGCTATGAAAAGGAAAGACCCGCACTTGCTTGCAAGGTATTTTCGAAATCAAGATAACGTTTGGGCCAGACCGGCTGCCTTCCTTGAGAAGCTGGTTGATAAGTAAGTTGAAAGGCAAAATAAGTAGCCCCAGTGGAAAGAATAGGATGGGTATAAAAGACCAAACGTAGAATACAAGGCTCGATCATCACAAAGAAACGTTGAAAGACAAAAGAAGTGTTATGAATGTTGACTCCTCTTTTTCTAGCTTGATTGCAAAGCATGGTTTGGAAGGGTCAGCTAAAATAGACGGTATATATAGAAATTCAAGCTGGCGCCTGGTACGACTGGTACTTTTTCTCCAGCTGTAGTGTAGCTTCGGTCTAGTTGGTTGCCCATATCTGATATATGAATACACTGAAAATATGAGACCTGGCCGGTACCCAATTGGTACCAGTACCGCCTTTTAGACGCAGATACTAAACTGGCAGCAGGTGTAATATTAAGATAGAGAACTGTAATAACCTGCCGTACTGGTCGGGTCTGAAAGAACAAGACATCTCACCTGATACCTAGGTCACCAGAGCCAAAGCCACAGGTTGTACATCTCCCCTATGTTTTTATGCAGGGGTCAGTCAAACCCTATGCTGAAACGAGAAAGTGTGAAGAAGGCTGAATGAATAGCTACTTTTTTTCTTTAGTTGGTGCCCCTACCTCATCTACTATTAGCACTTCCCAAGGGACATTGCGAAGGTACGAAGCATCAGCGAGAACCACCTCATATGTGGTCAGGAGCACGTTGAACTTATATGCTTTGGTGGACTTGGACGAACGAACCGGGCCAGACCCAGTAGCATGCCACTCGTACTGACGAATTATAGCCCTCGCCTTTGCTCCACCGTGGTACTCAACCACATTCAGATGCGGAGCCCACAAAGAGAACTCAGCTAGCCAGTTTGGCATGGTCGAAGGAGGGCAAAAAACCAAGGGAGGGAGCCTAACCTTAGAATCACAATAAAGTGCAGAGAGAAGGGCACTTGCCGAGACGTATTCTTTCTGCCTCTTTCTTACTGCTATCACTTCTATTTCAAACTTCACATAATTCTTCAGTTGAGGTTGACATCCTTGCCATTGTAGATTCTTCCACTTCAGTGAAGAGTCATGATAGTACTTTGAGACAAACCAGTTCCATCTCATATGTTTCGAAGCTTTTCACTATACTCATCTCTGTACTATTCAGTTCTTTGCTGAAAATGTACTCCAACGCTGATGGTTGATCCCTCTGGATCAGGATGTCCATTATATGAGGGAACCGACTATAGACATTTTGAGGATCGGTGAAATCACTCGTGTATTCTTCTATTTTCTTTTGACTTTCTCTCTCGTTCATGGACTCGTGGGTTAGACAAATAGAATGCCTCAACATCCTTTCCCCTTTCTTCTAATAACTGGAACACCCCAATCCTATAATCTCTAGTGACAGCTGCCTTCATTGTTGGCTTGTAAGTACCCATATTAATCATCCTTAATCTATCCTCAAAGAATGTAATGAACTTTTCCACTTCTTGAGCATAGTTTGGTTTTGATGAAGTACAAAAGCCTACATTAGACAGATGAGATGAAAGACATACTGAAATGAAAGAGAAACTGGATTTCTGATTAATCATAATCATCAGTGCATATAAAAATATGAAGATGATTGTATGGTTTGGGTGAACACAGAAATCAAAATAGAACGTCTATTTCATGTTTAGTCCATGTGCACAAGAAAAAAGGTTAGTAAATGGTAACAATTCTCTTTATTACTTTTTCTTACTTACTTCTAAAGAAAACCTTTGATTTGGAGAGAATTTCCACTACCGTAACTAACTGCTTGACTTACCGGATTCCCTTTCAAGCTTTCCTTGCCCTTCTACCTATTGAGTTGAGTTTTTTCCTTGTATCCGATTCAAATTAACTGTCATTAGTTAGAGAATTTTGGACATATACTTTGATTTAGACATGTCTACTTCTTATGCATTATGCACAAATTACTTCTTGATCATATGTTCCCTTGATCCATATGATTAAGGGGAATCATTGCTTTTTGGATTTGTAGTTTACTACTCCAATAATGATTCGGGAGAGGTGGGATCCTCCTCTGCTTGATATAGTTTTTTTTATTCTAGTCTTTGAATTTGAATCATAATCACTGATTTCGATCAGCACTCTATCTTCCAGTACCAGGCGTATACGATTTCGACGTATAAGATGATAACCCAGAACGATTTGACTATTATGGTCCAAACGCACTGGAAAAGGATATCTTTGATCGGTTCCACAATGGTTCTTTTTTTCCTCCTGAAAAGAAAAAGAATAGGATTCCTTTTTCCTTTAGCGGAGATCTCTTGTTTCCAAATAGGGCCTTGTGGTTGAGAGTTGGTATGGGGCAGCCAGCCCTTTACTAATATAATAGAAGCTAAAGGTTCTCCTTGCTAACACCAAGTTCTCTATTCTCAGTGTACGAGCGCATCAAATCAAGTGTTTTGTGATGGAACTAAATGAAAGAGGTAACTGTCTTGGCCTTTTCCAATACACTTTTTCTTCGGGGTTCCTTGCCTTCTGACGCATCAAATCAATGCAATAATGTGCAGCACATTCCAAGAAATTCGGGGATATTCCTCCATCAACAACCTACCAGCAGCTAGGTTTTCCGAGGCATTGTAAGTTACTACATGAAGAACATTCTCCACCCCGGCATCGGCGCATTCCACTCTCAACAAATTTCAGTGTATACTCCGCACTATGAGTATCAGCGGAGCCATTAACAACTAGTTGGAAACAAGTACCCAACTCACGATTCACACACAAATTCATTAGGCTTCTGCCTCTCCGATCTGTCCATGAATCCGTCATGCATGATAGTACAACCAATTTGGGTTTTCCACCAATCCCGGTGAACCTTGAACTTCTCACTTGAACTTCTCATTGGTCTTCCCCACTTGTCTCTTTAACAACGGCTCCCTGTACTCATACAGGGTGGGAGGCTTGGTTCCAGGACCGTATTGGCCAAGCGCCTTACAAAAAGAAAGAAAAAGAAAAAGGTCTTGTACCTTATAAGAGCTCCTTAGCCTCACACACAATAGGACAATGGCCCGATGTAGTTTTCGGCACAGCAAGGAGGGTGGTGTTGGGAAAGAGGTAACTCCAATAGTATGAAATGAACCAAAGAATTCATCTCTGACTGAGGGTCTATTTTGGTTTGTCTAAGGACATCTCATCAGTGGCATTGCGTATCTCCGCACCAAACTTTAGGTCCAAAGGATGGGAGTAGAGCTGGTAAACAGTACCACGAGTAGCATGTTTCAAGCAAAAGTCAAAGGTTACGAGCCAAGGTGAATAAGATATGGAAAAGGGTCAAAAGTCAACGTAGTGGTATTTTAGAGTGAGTGAGCTGGTCTTCCCGTAGGTGAAGAAAGGCAGTTCAAAGACAACTTCTGATAAGTATGCGCCTAACTAGGACGTTGTGAGTGCGAGCTGCTTTCAAGAAATGCAGGAAAAGAGCCAGTAACGCTATCCGTGAATAGAGCAGGTGTAAAGTCCAGCTAAAGTACCATACAGCCGCACAGGTAAAGAGTATGAGTGGAGGGAAGTGTTCTGCTCTTACAGGTACTACGGAACTAGTTCCAAAGAACTGCTAGTGAGGAATGAAAGAGTTTCTAGTTCTAGGTGCTGCCATGAGTTAGCATAGCCCCCAAGAAAGTAGTCTGTGATCTCCTTCGAAGTGGGCGGAGCGAGCAAACCGGAAAGCCCCACAGAGTATCGGCGACGATTTCCCGCCCGAATTCAACCGGGATGAAATTTTCAGAAGAATTCGGCATAGAAAGAAGCGACTTTGATCTTCGACGACCGAGGCCGTTGGAAGTGCATGAAATAAGAGATGCGAGCAAGTATTTTGAATATCAAGAAAGTCCGGGTCACACCAAAATAGAGTGCTTGCAACTCAAAGATGAGCTGGAAAGAAGAGCCCGGCTGGGGAAGTTCTATCAGTTCATCAAAAAGGATGTTCATGGCAAGGGAACAGGAAGGCAGGATGAAAGAGGCCAGAAGGACCCCCGCAGTGGAAATAGGGACCCCGGGACAAGGTAGGCCGAATAATAAGGTAGGGGAAGGAAAGGAGACGAACAATATCCATAGAGTCCCCTATAATTCACGTAATCGCTGGTGCGTCAGGAGGGGACACGAACAAAGGACGGAGACATTATAGCACCAGAATGAAGTACCCTCCTTCAGGTCGACAAGAAAAGGCCAAGGGATGGTTGCCTGATCAGCTTTTCGGATCAAGATTATGAGGGGCGACCTCATGATGATGCGATAGTTCTTGTCCTAGGAGGAAAGAGAGTCAAACGTGTTTTGGTTGATACAGGGAGCGGATATATTATATTATACAAACGAGCATTCGATCAAATGAACCTAGAGCTGCGTCATCTAGGTCAGGTACGAACACCCCTAGTGGGATTCACTGGAGATACTCTGCAACCGTTAGGCAAAATTCCCCTAAGGGTCGAGTTCGGCCCGGTCTTCGGCAATGAGAGACTTTCTGGTAGTTGACGCTCCTTCGGCGTATAATGCGATTCTGGGACGAGGAACGTTGAATAAGAGTGAAATAGAGCACGCTTCCTTTTGTCTCTTTTTTCCGCACCAGAACCAGAAAAAGAAATAGAATCATGGTGATGACTTTCAAGAAGAAATAGAAAGAAAAGTAAACACGGAAGCTAATGAGTTCGTTCTTTTAAGCATCCAAGGGCGGCCCATGAAGAACCAAGGACAAATGAATAGAAAACTTTCATTGTGCACGGAACACAGCCAGCCAGATGCAGGATCAGGATACCTGGAAAAGTAAACACAGGACCAAGTCTACAAACTACTATGATTTTGATACTATGTGCCACCTCGACTCATTTCAAAAAGTAGCGGTAGGTGCAGAATCCATCTCTAATATGGCACGCACACACTATAGGTTGGCATTGAATTTTGCCTTTGATCAGACAACTGACACTGCTTTACCCATATGTTTTGCTTTCTATTGGTGTTCAGCGCACGCGCCTTACTTATCTTTTCACTTGGGTAGTTTGTGAAGCATGACTTGGCTGGTAGAATAGGTTCAGAGTCCGTTTGCAAAGAAAGGTTGTCAGTATAGGAGTGAAAGAATCCTTGTGGGAAGGAAAGTCCGGGAAGTGGACCACACGCTCTATTTCCGATATGCCATAGGTTTCTTTGAAGACATTGGAGTCCAACTTTTCATCATCTATATATAGGTACATCCGACTCACCTCAATCTGCATTATAATACCAGGGAATAGGATATTTTCTTTCAACCCTTTTCTTTCCATCTGCTGGAACCGGGTGTGGGACTCTCACTCTATCTGTATATTATGAGGCCTAGTAGGCACTGTCAAAAGATTCCCGGTCACAATCTCAAAGTGGGTCTTATTTCACTTTGTCTTTGATACCACAGCTTACTTAATAAAGCAGTTCAAATCGTGCTATTTCTTACTTAGCCAGTTCCTAGGTTGCTGAAAGAAGAAAAGAATGCCAATCAAAACATTTTTGATCAAGTTTTTTCTTCACTTCAGAATAATGAAAGCGACTACTAAACTATGCACGGAAAGCAAAGAAGGGAAAGTAGACTGACATTCTTTTGACTTTGCACTAGTAGTTACGAAACAAAGGCAGCAAGACAAGGAATCCGACGTACTTCTAAGCCTACGCAAAGATTGCACCTTACCACATTTCTTCTATTGAATTTGCAGCATAAAGACAGTCTGCTCCATGTATCAATTTGATAGTAAGACTTACGATAGGGAATGTTGTCTTTCACAATCTAGAGACATCATAATGCCATTTCACCCAGAAGGATATCCCCCGTGTTGAGCAAGTCCGAAGGAAAGAAAGCCAATGCGAAAAAAGAAGTTCTATTCAAAGGCGCGCAGCGAAGAAGCTCTCACTTCTCTTATGCTTTCCTAGCTATCAAACCTAGCGAACGAAAGAATTGAGGATTGAATTTCAGTACTTGCTTAGGCCATTCACCTAGAGTTTTTTAGAAAGACTTCCCATTTCTTTCAGGGCCCTGTCTTGCTTATTGTTTCAGTGGGATAGGAGCACTACTTGCTTTTTCTTTGCTGGCATTGCTTGAATATAGGCTCATAGAATATTCTTTCGGCATGCAAACAATCAAGTATAGTAGGTCAAGCCTGCTAGTAGATAGAAAGAGAAAGCTGCCTCTCAAGTACTTATCTATGCCGGCAAGTAATATAGGAGGAAGTTGCTTTGCAAAGAAGCTTGTTCTTTCGGAGTAGATTGGCACTACGGCACTAAGGGTACACTACTTGCTTTTGATATGTAGTTTTTCATAAACAGAAGAAAGAGTTTGTTTTCTCGTCATAAGTGCCAGCAATCTCGGACTAGCACGAAGAAGCAAATGCTGATTCTTGCCTAGAGCGAAGGAAAGTACTCTTCGAAATCCGTTCCGTTGTCTGACTTTTTGTTGACTAAATAGTGTAGTGAAATCCTGGATTTTTGAGCCAAGTCAGCCTCCTTCACACTTCAAAGCGGTTCATCATCTACAATCAAAGAAATTCGTCCATCCTTTCGCTAGCTTCATATAGCTCACTTATACTACGTAACCTCAGACGTTGTTCACTTGAGTTGAAGAGAAACTTGGATAGGACTTGTGTTGTCCTTTTTGCTTTCTTGCCCTTCCTTCTCTTCTTCTTCCAATGAAAACTATGCCTTTTCTTTTTCTATGCTCCAAAGCACTGAGGCATCTGCATATTCAAATCTCTGCTTTCAACCCGAGGCACTTCCTAATGTCTATTCTAGCCGGCCTCCCCTATAAGACTTTCCTCCTTTTTGCTCCTATCGTCCAGCTTTGTCCTTTCGGGACATGAAGATAGGAAATTGACCCAAAAACTCTTAGGTGCTTCACACTTGCTTTCCATCCGCTCCAATGGAGTCTTATTTTATCCAATGGCGAAACGAAAGAGAAACCACACACGCAATTGCCTCGGCCCTAAACTCCTTGGCCCTTGGCTTTGAACAGGGTCCTCACCATATTGAGAACCGTTAGATTATTTTTTTCCGCGACTCCATTCTCTTGTGGTGATCTTGGAACCGTCATAGGACGGACGTAGGATCCCATGTGTCTCAAAAAAGACCTTGAATTCATTAGAGGTTCACTCGCTTCGCGCCTCTATCCGTTCTAGCTCAAATACGACCTTACTATTCAGAGGCATATCTTGCTTTTATGCTACCCGGCACGTTCTAGCCCATTGCTTTATACTATATATATATATCTGTATATCTGTTCATGCTTGCTTCACCCATTCTTTTTCTATTATCTTCTCCACGGTGGCAAAGCCCATGCTTCTAAACGACTGCCTGTACCGGAACTCCGCTATTTCTAGTTCATTCATACCTGCATGCATAAACCTACTGCTTGAAAAACGAGACTTTCAACGCTCCGCGCCTCCTCAAGCTGTAACGCATCCTCTTGCTAGCACTTTACTCCCTCGTGCATTCTGATTTTTGCTTATCCATTTACGCAAAGACCTCAAAGCTATTCTATAAGAAAAACTGAAAATGGATCATTGCTAACTCCTAAAGACTGCTATGACCTCGCTGTACATTGCTAGAATTTTTGGTGCAAGAAATATCCTTATATAGTCAATTTCATTAAGTTGCTTAACCTAATCGCTTGGTTTTGTTCCAAATTGAATAAACCGGTTTTCTATAGTACTCCTTACATAACCACAGTGCAGGACTATATGTGTATCAAAGATGCATATATCCGAGTTTATGATAGGTTGACCAAGAAGAGACATAGGGTTACTCTCCGAGTTCCTACAGATGATAGGGATAGTCGTAAGACTCTAATCTCTACCTGCGCAAACTTTATTCATCAGAAAGATGCCTATATTGCCAAGAAAGTGGTAGAGGCACTTATTAGAATTCCAGGAGGAGCGCCTGTGTACACGGTCCACGATAATTTCATCACCACGGTTCTGTACGCAAGATATGTTCCTAAAATATATACAGATGTCTTTGTAAATATAGGTGCACCACTGAAAAGAATCAATGAGTTTATTCATCTTAATCTTATTTTACTGTCCTTACAGTTAGACTCACCAGAAGATAAGGCTTATGATGTACGCTTCATAGAAGAGCAGTTGTCGAAGCACCCAAGCACTTATTCTTCCGGGATAGAAGTCCTATTCCTAGTTCAAATCTTAGATCCATTTTGGGTTCCCTCATGCCTAAGGATTTCAGTAATACTGAGAGAGTCCTATCCTATGGAGTCAAAAGATAACTGATACTGTTAGTTGTTACAAGAACAGATTTGGAATATGACATATCCTTGTATTGCTTGAAGTACCACTCTCTATCTACATGTGCTTTAGTTGCTCCTTTGTGAACCAACACTTCTTTACCAGAATCAGAAATGATACAATAGCTTTTTGGTGCTAATAATATTCCTTCTTTGACCTTTGCTTCTAATTTGAACAGACCTAAAGCGGTTTTGGATATTTATTAAGAAGGTAGTTCCGTACCTAAAACACCCGAGTCTGTATCTGTATAGTAGCAATCTTCTCTGCTTATAAATGGATGCATCTTGATCCTGGCACTCGCTGTAATGGCTGCGGCTATTTGTACTGCACCGACACGAGGAATCCAATAAGGCTCCGAGCTCCGCCCTTATCTGACCAGTACGAGCATAAATATATGTTATCGGCCAATTGGTCGGCTGAAACCCCTCACGCCTTATAAGCCTATTGTAACCTTCCCAGTCACAGATTTCGGTGATACTGCTCCTCGGGTTAATGCCAAACCTACCATAAAAACTATGAATCAGTATCTTGTACACATAGGACAGTCCTTCATTACCATCTAGCTTAGCTCTTAGCCTTTGTTATAAAGCGAGACTACAAAGCTATCAAACAACCCAGATCCTTTTCATATAGATATCCCCTTAGCGGTACTACTTCATAACCAACCTTTTGAGCATATTTTCACTCTTCGCTATAGTAGACACCAAAGAACTTACCCGTTGGAAAGAGAAGTACCTTACTTTTCTCGTCACGATAAGGAGGAAAAGTTCTCTTCATTGACTCTGGGCATACCACATAGGCCCCTATAAACCCGTATATTTTCTCTCAATCTCTCCCTTGTAAATAACCATTCCACTTAGGTTTGCCTATAGGCATAGGACCTTCTTTCATTAAAGAAGGATACAGGGAATTTCTATCGTAATAGAAGAGATTCTCACCACGAGGTTTATACACGTCGGCATGCCCTCCAAAGTAAGCACGACGAATGAATGAATCTGCATTTGGATTGGGTATATATAGGAGTGGAATTCTCATAAGAGAATACCTTACGTAAGATTGTAAGAGCTAGTGCAGAGAGGGTTATCTTTTTGACTATGTCTACTCCATATTCTTTCCAGTTAATTTCTGGAGCTTTATGCATAACACCAGCCAGCAAGCGGATATCTTGCTTCATATACTCAACCAATTCTCTCTTTCTTTCCATTAGATTATGAACAGACACTGGTTCATGATCCACTTCTCCCCCCTAGCATTCCACCTAGCTCTGGGCATAGACTACGAGCTAGATTATTAAGGCTTCCGGGAAGAAGAAAAAATGAATCACGGAATATCCATCGATGTCTCTTAGAATAGTATACTGCGAATTCATAAAGAACTCCATTCCTCATTAACGGTTGAAACTTGTAGTTGTGATTCCTTGCGAGATGTTTTGTTAATAGAATTCCATCAACCCTATAGAAGTTCTGAAAGTACACTATGCAAGTCTTTCTATCCTTCCTAACTTTACCTTCCAGGTATTTCACGAATGAACTAAGCATTTTAGTACTTATATCTTCAAAGCGAGTCAATTGAAAGTAATCTTCGCTATACCACGTCGCAATTTCCTCAAGGGTTGGAACTGAGTGTGGGATTGTCCGGGTTTAGTTGGAAAAGTGAACTAAAGCATTGGTGTATTAAGAATCTGACAAGAGCGTGAATTGCTGTGTCGTTTTTGGCTTATGCTTCAAAAAGAATGTAGGCGACCCGCAGATGTACTTCAGTTCCTGGAAGTTTCACAGAGTTGGTAGGAAGGAAAAAAATTGCCCTTTTCTTGTTAGGTTATACTTCAATCCCTCGATATCGGACAATAAACTCAAAGAATTTCCCAGAAGTAA
This sequence comes from Rhynchospora breviuscula, assembly GCA_027562975.1. NCBI lineage: Eukaryota > Viridiplantae > Streptophyta > Magnoliopsida > Poales > Cyperaceae > Rhynchospora > Rhynchospora breviuscula. The sequence continues at coordinate 14,742 of JAMQYH010000120.1, forward strand.
AACGTAAATAGAGCTACATACGGAATTGCCTTCGACATTCATGGCTATCAGGAAACGACTTGTTCCTAGGTTGGCAAAATAAGAGAGCCTAGTTTACTACCCAGTAAAGACTGGATTCTTCTCCTAAGCGCGGATATAGCTCCCCAGGACCTGTCAGTACAAGAAGTCTGGCATTAGAGGCGGTGAGCTTATTTCAGTTCCGGCGCAACAACCAGGTCAAGTATTCAAAATAGAAGTCTGACTGATAATTTCAAGGATCATAAGGGCGTAGCTCCGAACTTATTTGGAATATTCTTTATTTGCCACGTACAATGAAGTCTGATTAACCACTCCTGCATTCGTATTTGCGATAGGTAGGATGATATTGAAGCTCCCAACGGAAGATAGAATCCAAGCACTTTATGTCCTACTCATAGCTTGCTTTTTCTTCCCCCCCTTTTTATTTATTTGGTCAGCGGCATTAATTATGTGCCTTGGATGGATCCTCTCTTCCTCGGTCCACAATCAAATTTCGTATTAATCAAAGTCAAAATGAGGAGCGATCGCTCTCTCTACTCTACCTAGAAACTACTACAGTGGCACTCCCACTTTCTTCCGGTATCTAATTATCCGTACTTATGGCAGGATATGGACAGAGCCTATATTGACACCTCTTTTCTATGTGATCCGACCTCAAAGTATTACCAACTGACAGGAGAGAGAGGCGTCGGATTGAACCGAGCAGTAAAAAACACCTACGATTTTGACTCTGGGGGGGTATATTCTTTGTTACGCAGAAGGTCAGTTTCAAGTCAAAGGCATAGTCAAGGAGGCAGAGTGCAACTACAAATAGTGGGCTTTATCGTTTCAAACACAACTCATATACTGCTTTTCACGCCACCCTGAAATGCAATCGGATTTCCCTCGGTAACAGACAAGGTGCGTAGATAGAAGCAAGTGAGACTAGCTCGATGGAAGACGAAACAACTTGCAACGTAAACAAGCTTGTAATAGAACTGACTTCTTGTGGCTTTACCTACGGAGAAGACAAAGCTAGGGAACAACATTACTATATAAGCGCAATGAAAGACCTAACTACATAAGCAAGGCGCGGAGCGTCATCGTTTCTGGAGAACTCTAATTCTGCTAACTTATGATTTCCGGATAGAACTCCTTTTCTTGCTTTTCTTCTTGGCGTTTACTGTGGTTTAGCAAGTGAAAGATAGAATGAAACTCGCTTATCAGAATAGTAGAATTGGTCTTTCATTTCTATTGTATTATCGACTCACACGTCAGAATGCAAGTACGGAGTTTCAAGCCGAGTTAATTGCTTTGTAGTTTCCTACATATTACCACGGACAGATTAGAAGGTGACAAGTGAAGTTAGAGGATTTGTTGGTTGACTTCTCGTATGGCCTGGCTGAATTCTGCTTTGTAGTTCTCAATCGTATCTTTTCTGTTGTCGTACCCATCCCTACACTGCACTAGATGCTCATGTAGTCGTATCCCTCCTTAACAGTAAGTTTTTATCAGATTCAAAGACAGTGATTTGTTTCCCCCTGTCGTATCTATTGTTTTAGCATAGTGGCGCTAGCAAGGCAGATATCCGTTCAAAAGTAAGCTACAAGATTTGTCGTGAGCTTTTTTTGTCTCAAGAATTCTAGTAAGCCCTGTAGTTTCTCTCATATTAGCAAGCGAGAGTTGAATTAGTGCTTTGAATTCCTGTTATCGAAGTTATACCCTTCGGTTCCACAGTATTGCCTTTTTGTTTAGTTGGTGATAAGATTTTGATTTAACAGTATGAAAACAAAGCCGAGCTTGCAGTTGAGTAGTTGTTTCCAACGTCGTATAAGTACGGGCTAGCAGCTCAAGTGTCAGTAGCTTTAGAAAGCAGGTTTGGTGCTTGTCTTCTCGGTTATACAAATAAGGGAATTACTGAATTGAAGTTAGCTAGGCAGACTCAAACCAAAAAAGAAGATTTGTAGAATAGCCCGTAGTTTACATAGTTTGACCAGTTCAAGTACGAATAAAACCAACCCCTAGTTATGAGTTTGAAAGTCAGCTACCTGATATAAGGAATGCAAAGCAAGATATAGAAGAGTTGAAGCTAGCTATCAGATTTTCAGGCAGCTAGAGGAATAAAAGCCAGTTCGTTGTTTGATTTGCCAAGCTTGCTTGCTCGCATCGCTCGTTTCATTCTTGTTGTTAAGATTGCCTCTCGCTTCTATTACCCAAATGAAAGTAGTTGCTTGAGTTGCTGTTATCGATTTGCGGAATTCAAGTGTCGAGATTAAGCTCGTAGTTTCCCTACCCAGTCGTACCTAAGTGCTTTTAGTAAGAATCCAAGGCAGGTTAGCAGATTGCTAGCTCGTATCCGAAGTGGTATTAGAGAGTTGATTATCAGATTGCGAGTAACAACTCAGATTTTCGAGTCGCCCAGGAGTTTGCAGAGCAGCTATCGGAGTAGTTAATTGAGTTGGCGTATCGGGTTTCTAAGATTTCTTTCTAGGCTTCGTATCTCGTGTACTCGAAAGGCAGATTCAAAACAACCAATAAGATTGTGACTCGCCTATCAGATTGAAAGGAAGAAGAAGGAGTTGGCGCTGAACTCGTTTACGTAGTGCCTTTGCTTTCGAACTACTGACTCTACATTTTTGAGAAAGCTGGAGAGAATTCGAGTACTACGATCAGTAAATGCCTCTAGATGAATAAGATCCTCTGAGAACCATGTAACTTTATCATGAGGATTTATAGCTACATCTGGAAGACATTTAATAAGTCCAATAGCGAAAGGCACATGCTCATGTTTCGAATTTCTAACGGTTTCAATATCCGCCACAAAGAATGGCTTTTTCTTCTCGGATAATTTACTCGTTAGCTTTTGAATCATTCCAACCTTCTAGGGGTTATTATTAGGTTTTGGGGGAGCATCTTCTTGAGGCACAGGAGCTACATCAAGCAAACGGGATGAGGTTTTCACACCACATACTTCCTCCATTTGAAGGGCCAATTTAGGATAAGAAAGCTATCTTTTAGCCCCCATATTTGCAACAGGCGTTTTCACTAAATGGTTGAAGTACGTAATGCGGATCTTCATTTGATTAATAATGATCCTAGAAGATGTCCCTCTGTGACTTATTTCAAAAAGCTGAATAGAAAGATTTCTAACGAAAAGTGGATGTATCATACCACCTTCATCAGTGAAGTTGATGGATTTGCCAAAAGTGAATGTAGCGGTACTATTGTGTCCTTCCATGGAGACTGAGTAAGTGATAGTGAATCTTGAAGCTGATATAATATCCGCAATAATAACTTCTACAAGAGTAGTGCTGAGGATTTCGTATATCATGGATAAATCACCAACATAAACAGGTGAACTACTAAGAAGAGTCTTATTCATTAAGATATGAATCTCGAGAAATCCTTTAGACTGGTGTCTAAGGGCAATACTTCGAAATGCAGGAGAGAAGTGCTTATTACTAACTTATCTCCACCCATATGTTCTAGGCAAAGTGGACATACGCATGGTAAACTGAGTATATCTCACTTCCCAACCAAAATTCTAATTGTCTTCCTAAGAAAGTTAAGGCCACTCTTTTGCGTAAAGTGCGATTTGGAGTATACTTAAGGTAAGTTGGTGGAATATTGAAAGAAATCAGATTTCTCTAGACTTATGTGTTTTTTTGCTCTTTTTCTCATCAAAGAGCTAATAGTTCTGTGACTCCGTGTCCCGTAAGCAGCTTGTGTGATCAAGTGCGAGATCACCGGGGGGATTGATAAGATCACCTCCTGACCACTAGTTACGTACTACCCAGGGGCACTGAATAGGCCTATAGTGCGTGAGCGCTTAAGCATTAACGAAAAAAACTAGTGGGGAACCGCATCCGTCCGTGGTAGAGTGGAAGGTAAGTAACCCCTACGCTAAGAGAGGATGCAGCAGGCTCCTTTTGTTGTAAGGAAAAGCCAAATGGGCACCCATGTTCCCACCCATTTACCCTCAAAATCACGAGAAGCTCCTAGACCTTCCTCATCGCTGTAGAGGATCGATCTGTTTCTCATAAGGTGAAGATAGAAAGCGAACCAGGTTCTTCATGCCTCCATTGCGGAAAAAGCGGTGAGCGCACAGTAATGTAAACTACACACACACTGATACCTATACACTCTATATGTTAATATGTGATAATATGAGATTTCTTATTTCTTTTGTGATGAGAAGAATCAGCATTCGGTAAAAAGAGGTACTCCTCTTTCTTCGTTGCTCGCTTTCTCCTGTAACTTGGAGCAGCCAGTAGGTTCTGATCGACTCTTCCAAAGATCCACATTGTTTAGGCCATCCAGCTGATTCCAATCCCATCCTGACAATTAGTTAGTTATAAGGGAATTGGCATCAACTTTCTTCTCACTCTACTAGATATTTCTGATATTTTGACTCTACTAGATATGATATGACTAGTAGTGAGTGAGTTTCTTGAAAATAGTAACGATAGGCAATAGGGAATGAGTATGGAAAGCAGGTGTGAGATACCTTCACTCTACGTCGCTATCTATTCCTTTCTTTGCTTGTAATATGAATCAAATGTGTGTACTGGATGCCTTCTCTGTGAATGTATTTTGTCTCTTCTTCTCATTCTTCCTTTCTGTAACTACGGCATGTTACGAACAAAGACAAGAAGTTGATCCTTCCTGGCGGCCTTATCGCTCCTTACCTCCGGCGTGGCCTGTGACTGTGCGCTCCTGTCTGTACGGTTTTTTGGTATGCTTTCATAGGTATTCTGTTTGTCGAGATTAAGGTAAGGCGTTTGCATTTCAAACACCGAAATCCATAAAGAAAGAAACTCACTTTGTCCGATTCCGCTTGCTTTCCAAACTATTACTATCTGTCCCAGGCTATAGTAGATCAAACAAAGCGCGGTAGTCGATGTTGCTTAATGCATTCAATTGGACAGCTTTCCCTGGCTAGAATAGCTAATAGGCTAGCATGCCTTGCGGTGAACTAGACTGAAAATGGATTCTCTAATATAAAGAAGAGTAACGCTCTTTCTTGAAGCCCTAAGAAAGAGGCTTAATCGGGTTCGAATGAGACTTAGGCATCCTTAGGGATCCAACCATTAGGCACTACCTTCCAGATGGGCTCCCAAGATATTCCTTGAACGATAGGAGGAGAAAAAAGGGCAATAACGATTAATGAAACCTCGTCCAAAATCTTGTCTGAAGAGAAGCTCATAACGGAATCAATGTCCTTTGGCAATTGCACTATGCTGTCAAGGGGCAAGGGGGCCTTGTTATTGATTTTCTTATAGGGGGGGCTTGGGCGTATGATAAGGAAAGGACGAAAAGTGCGTAGTCAAGACCCGATGCTTTAGAGGAAAGACTATTTATTTTCTAGGGTTTTTTTTTTTAGCAACAGATTCCCTTCTTGGGAATCCTCGAGATAAATTATGAAACTGAACAAAGTATTTACAGGAGCGAAGAAAAACCAGAAAGCTATGACAAAACTAAAGCACAGCCGTCCCAGAAAAATACTTGGCCTAAACCCAACCAAGCATCACCAGCTGAGCAAAACAAACAAAGATTGAAAACTGTATAACCAAACGACAGCTGTTCTCAAACTATAAGATTGAAAATCAAGATCAGCAGGGACTCAGAAGATCTTCATCTTCTGCATAAGTGCTTGCAACCACCTCATTGACTACCACCTCTTCAGTAGCAGCTGTTTCAACCCCATCATCTCTTGCATTTTCCCCAACAGTACCTACTTCATCTTCTGAGGAAACAACAGCAGGCACCACTATCAGCTGCGCATTTCTCAATTGATCTGCAAAAGCAGCTGGTCTCCCTGTCCAGAAATGCAAAAGTGCCAAGATGGTAACATAAGTGCTAAAAGAAGGTTTCATGACATAATCTTGAAAAATGAATTGATTCCTCTCATTCCACACAGTCCAAAGAATAGTAGCAAAAAGGACACAACTATTTTCCTTATCTACCCCACTAGAAGTGGTACACTGCTTCCAAACTGAATCTAAAGAGGTGAGATTAATTTGACAAGTTCTTGTGGAATTTCCAAAATTCCAGAAACCAGAAATTGAATTACAATGTAAAAAAAGGTGATCTACTGTCTCTTGTGAACCACAAAACACACAATGAGAGTCTCCATGCCAACCCCTATGGAGAAGGTTGTCCCTGGTAAGAATCTTATTATGCAAAGCCAGCCAAGTAAAAAGCTTGACTTTGAAAGGAATTTTCAGGGGCCAAATGGTATCATGTTTTCTAACAGACACCCCCCTTAAATTGAAGAAATTGTACATAGAAGAAACAGAAAAGTCTAATTTATCCCAATGCCAAATCAAAACATCAGCAGTATGAGAAAAGGTAGGATTCTGTAGAAGATTCAAAATCTCAATCTTCTCTTGTCTAAGCTCTCTAGAGACCCCTCTTTTAAGGGGTAGGTTGAGCCTATTATTTCTCCAGGCCTCAGCAACCAGAATATTATCTCTTTTGCACTTTTTCAACAAAGCAGGAAAGGTTTTCTAGAGAGGTAGGGGGGTGAGCCAATTATCATACCAAAAATTGGTAGAAGCTCCATTCCCTATGTTTACACCCTATCCTAATCTTCCAATATCAGTGTTATAACAAATATCACTCCAGAAGGGGGACATTTCAGATTTGCTCTGAAACCCATATTTGGAAATGATGATGTCCTTCCAAATCCCACTAAAATCAGGGGAGAGGAATCTCCATCTCCATTTACACAGCAGAGCTTTATTCATCTGAAACAAATCCATAATTCCCCATCCACCATGATCTTTCTTGAAAGTTAGGGTCTGCCAGCTAGCAAGGGCATATTGAGTCTTTCCTTCAGAACCAGACCAAAGGAAAGCCCTCCTAATTCTATCAATTGAGTTAATAACCCATTTAGGACATTTCAAAGCAGAAAAAATGTAAAGAGGTAAGGCAGACAAAACAGAATTGAGAAGTGTCAATCTTCCTCCCAAGGAAAGCAACTTACCCTTCCAGGTAGGCAGTTTGTTCTGAATCTTGCTAATGACTTCTAACCAACAACCCCTAGTGGGTCTTTTCCAATGAAGGGGAAGACCCAAGTAAGTGAAAGGTAGAGAACCAACTTGACAATGAAGGGAGGTGGCTAGACTGTTAGCTAGATTAGGATCAATATTGAAAGGTATCAATTCTGATTTTGCATAATTTATTTTGAAACCAGAGATCCCTTCAAAAGCCTTCAAAACCCATTGAAGTTTGTCAATCATAGAGGGAATTGCTTTCATAAAAAGGAAAGTGTCATCAGCATACTGCAAGGACAGTAGCTGATGACCATTACTTCAAGTTTGACCTAGGCCAGTGAAGTGGCCAGAGAGCATACCTTTATGGAGCAATTTCACTAAACCTTCAGCGGCAAAAATGAATAAATACGGAGAGAGAGGGTCTCCCTGTTTGAGTCCTCTATGACACTCAAACCACATGCCTCTATTTCCATTGAGAAGAACAGAGGCATGGCCTCCTCTTAGAGTTTTGTGGATCCAAGAAATCCAAAGGGGAGAAAAACCTCTTTGTTCAAAGGATTGAAAAAGAAAATTCCAATCTACATAATCAAAAGCCTTCTCAAAATCCAACTTTAGTAGGATACCTTCCTCTTTAGTATGATGAACTGAATGGAGAGTTTCATGTGCTGCAACTACTCCATCCAGTATATATCTACCTTTAAGAAAAGCTAACTGAGTTGGAGAGATAAGCTTTTGAAGAACAGAAGCTAATCTAGAAGCAAGAACTTTAGTAAAAATTGGAAAACTGCAATTTAGCAAACTAATGGGTCTAAATTGCTGAACTCTAATGGCATCCTTAGCTTTGGGAATTAGACAAATTAGAGCTCTATTAAGGGCAGCTAAGTTGAAATTACCATGATGGAAATCATGAAACATAGAAAGAAGGTCCAACTTCACTATTTCCCAAAATTTTTGATAGAATAAGATGGAAAAACCAGCAGGCCCTGGAGCTTTGTCAGCTCCCATGGAAAAGACAGCTTGGTGAATTTCTTCTAGAGTCAAAGGAGAAATGAGAAATGCATTGTCTTCAGGAGAAATGCATTCTTCTCTATCCCAAGCATTGTTCTGTAAAGCACCCCAAGTAATGCTCGATTGACCAAACAAAGATTGAAAAAAGGAAGTAACATGGCCACTAATAATACCTTGATCCGTACAATCTAAACCATCAATATGAAGAGAAGTAATCAGATTTTGAGCCCTTCTGTTAGTGGCCATTCTATGAAATAACCTAGTGTTTTGGTCGCCTTCATGAAGCCATTTCACTTTGGATCTGTGTTTCCATCTGATTTCCTCTCCATTGAAGATTTTATAGAGCTCATGCTTTGCATTTCGAAAATCAGAAACTTCCAGGTCATCTAAAGATCTGATGTCTAGCAAGTCATCAAAATCTTTGATTCTATTTTGTAAATTGGACTTAACCAACTTGATATCTTTTTTCAAGTTGCCAGCCCATCCTTTGAACTTCTTTTGTAATCCTGAAATTTGAGAAGTCCAACTTTTAGCTTTATCTGAAAGCATAGGACTTTCATTCCACCAGGAAGGAAGAAGTCTGAATAATTCCTCATGCTGCAGCCACCATTTCTCAAATTTCAAGAGAGATTTAGGCTTGTTGAACACATATCCAGAATCTCAAATAATAGGACAGTGATCAGAGAAGCATCTAGGAAAAGAGACTGACTTAGAATCAGGGAATAGGTCCAGCCAATCTTGATTAACTCCAAATCTGTCCAGACAAGCCATTTGCCTACAATTAACACTTCTAATCCAGGTAAAAAGCCTATCAGAACATCTCAAATATATTAAGGAAAATTTCTTAATCCAATAATTGAATTTGGAAATGTTAGGGATATCAAAAGAAACCCAACATTTCTCTCTCCTGGATCTAATACAATGAAAATCTCCAACTACAATCCAAGCTCCTTGGACTTGGGACCCTATTCTATCCAGCTCATTCCAAAAGCTACCTTTTAAGCTTGACAAGACTGGTCCATAAACATTTGTACACAGAATGTCTTGCTTAAGGGATTTATGAAAGAGGAGAGCAGAAATAGAGAAAGTGTTTTCAGTCCAGGAAATCAGATCAAAAATAGAAGAATTAAAACCTAACAAAATACCTCCAGATCTACCAACTGAAGGAAGAAAATTCCAGGTTAAGGCTGCAGAAATTGTGGAGAGAAACCTAGAAGGAAAGGACTCCCTCTTGGTTTCTTGAATGCAACCCACATCAAAATGGTCTCTCGCAATCAATTCAGAGAGAAATCTCCTTTTTTCTGCTGAGCCTAAACCCCTAGCATTCCAGGAGAAGACTTTCATAAAAAAACTAATGAAGGACCCTCAAGAAATTTCTCACTGGCTTTGAAATTATTTACTAAACTATTTCAAAATGAAACAGTATGAGAGAAATCTAAACTCCTAAGCTTTTGAATGAAATTAATCCTATCTGTCATATTAAGGCCTAGAGAAATATGACAATCATCAAATAAATCCACTATTTGCAAATCAAACAAGCTTGAAAAAGGAAAAGCAGAATTAAGAGTGTTAAAGATGAAACCTGAATTGGCCCTTTTTTCAGCCTTGCTGGTCTTCAAGGTGATTTTAGGAGGTGAAAGAGGAGATGTGGAGGAAGCTCTGGCTCTTTTTCTGCTGCTAGTAGTGCCAGTGTCTTCAGTTTCCTTCTCCTTTTTCTTCTCCAGTCCTCCCTTGAAGTGCTTGGCAGCAATCACCCTAAGAATCTCAACCTCAGCTCTGAGGCTAGCCAGCTCCTCCGGCTCATCAGCAACAGAAGAGGTGGTGGGGTTATCCTCTTTAGAAGGGAGGGGTTTTCCAGACTCAGTTTTAGACTTTTTGTTTTTGTTTTTCTTACTCCTTTTCTTCCTAGCTTGCTTTTTTGCCTGAGCATTAA
>JAMQYH010000121.1:0-2500 GCA_027562975.1 Rhynchospora breviuscula
AGAATGAAAAAAATCTTTGAAAAGATTTTGAAAAAGATACCAAAAACAGAAAAAAATATTTTTCGAAAAAAAGAAAAAAGCTTGTTTTCTACTCGATCAAAAAAAAGCGGGGAATGTGGATGTGGTTGATACAAGTCCCAAATAACTGTTTTACGTCAGAGGACGCATGATTCCTTTGATTACACCTCGAGAATAATCCGGTAGTTGCGAGTAATGTATCAAATTGATCTGTCCTGGTTCCCCGGATTCCTTCGCCTCATCGGATTGCTTCTCCTCATCGGATTGCTTCTCCTCAAGCGGATTCTTCTTAACCTTCTTCCCCTCCTCAAGCAGATCATCCTCATCCATTATATAAATGAGAATATCTCTGAATTTGCGTAAAGAAATTTCCGCGAATTCTCGTGACTTTTCCTTTTGCTTTTCCTGGTCGTCTTTTTGTTTTTCCTTTTCTTCCCCATGTTTGTCCTCATCTTTACTTTCACTCTCTTCTTTTTCCGGCCTTTCTTCCCTCACTTCCATGTCGTCCATAAAGCCACTTAGCCCTTTAGGAAGATCTTTCTTGATTTCCTCGAATTCAATAGGAAAAATATCAAAAAAGCTTCTTCCCCTTTTTGGCATTTTTACGACTTTTTTAGTAGTTGGATCAGTCACTACTAGTGTGTACAACAAGGTTTGCGAACTTTTTTCTACTCGTTCCATCCACCGTAAGCGATCGTAGGCAGACATAAAGTGTTCACTACTTTCTGTTGGACATTCCTGTATTAGGGGTATACTAACACTAATTTTGTCCTTTTTGAATCCTTCAAACACGCTCTTTCGAATTTCGGCTTCCTGTTTGGGATCTTCCATTTTTTTGGATTTTTCCATTTTGTTTCTCGGATCCTTATTATTTACCTTTCCTATGTATCTCATAGGCGGTCTTTCTGATATCCTTATTGGACTACGATTTGGTCCCTTCAAAAGGGGATCCTCCCGTTTCGAAAAGCATTCTTCTTCATTCTCATCATTACATAATCTGACTCTTTTTTCGAGGATATCTAGAGCAAGAAATCCCTCTTTCTCTTCTAGAACTTTGATTCGACTTCTTAATTCATTGATTAAGTTGTACTTTTTTTTTTCATTTCTATAAATCCAAATATAATATAAGTATTTCTGAGATTTTAAGTATTTCTGAGATTTAGAAAATTGATTCAATCTTCTTAATTCAGATAATCTTCTTAATTTATTTACTATTCTTAATTCAGATAATCTTCTTAATTTATTTACTAATCTTAATTTCATTGTTTTCGGATTCAGAAACCAATAAGAATTGACTAAAGCAAGTTGTTTTACTAGCGTGTCCAAAAACTCCTTGAGACCATGTCTATATGTAAAAGATATTCTTTTTTTTTCCATCACTTCGACATGTACCAAAATAATATTGCCCCATTTCATTTTGTACAGGAATGTCTTGTACAGCACCCTCGTACAATCGATTCTTTTGGATATACCGTAATGGACGATTCCATCGTCTAGAATCAAAAAGACAAGTAACGAATATTCTTGTAAACCTGAATTTAGTCTTTTCCTGCTCTTCTTGATTTCTAACTAATTGAGTATTCTTCGTGTTGGAAGTTGTTTTTTCCATTTCTTTTTTCCAGCCTTTCTTGATTTTTCTCTTTCATCTGCTTTTTTTTTTCTAGTGTTTCGGCTTTTTTTTCTCTCATTCTCTGATCGAGAAAAGGATGGGGTACTTTGCCTAAATAGAAGATAAAGATGACAAAAGAGAAAATACGGAAGACTTCCTCCATAGAAGATATATATGTCCAGTCTATCAGAGTGTACTTCCAATGCAACACAAGACCCTTGTAGTTCTTCGATCTATAAAAATAAAAATAAGTTTGCCGTATGCAGAATAATACCAACCCAAGCCATTTTGTGAAGAAAATTTGACCAATGAACCAAGCACCAAAACTGCTTGTTACAAATAAAATCTTGTTGTTACATCGAAACATATAAATGTTGGCTAATCTAGCTAACGTTGAGCTTGGTAAAATAAAATGATTTAATAATTGAAAAATGACATTACTCAGGAATACACATTGAATGCTGAAATTACGTATGGAATTTCGGGTAGTTAGTCCATATTCATAATCCAAAAAGTCCTCGTCCTTGTACGATGCGAAATGAAAGAAAAGATAAAGTACAACTAAGATAGTTATTGTATGAGGCTGACTCAGTGCTAGATGCAGAGGGAAATAATAAACTGATACGAGCATTATAAGTTGCCCGACAAGAAAACCAGTTGTCGACGCAACATTCCTCTCGCTCCCTTCTTCCATAACCCGAGTTTTAATAAGAAAGAAAAAAGAGGGCCCTATCGAGAATGTGGTTAAAAATCCAAAATAAAGTCCGAATACGACGACCGATTGAGTTGTTTTACTACAAAAAGTTTGGATAATGTTGATGATTATGTTCATTGTTACTCCCTTTTGATTTTTTCGTTTTTGATTTTTTCGTT
>JAMQYH010000121.1:17500-23000 GCA_027562975.1 Rhynchospora breviuscula
TGCTATTTGACTCAGACCTGTTCTGAAAAAGTCGAGGTATTTCGAATTGTTTGTTGACACGGACAAAGTAAGGGAAAACCTCTGAAATGATTTTCATATTGGACCCTGGACATATAATAGTTCCGAATCGAATTTCTTTAGAAAGAAGATCTTTTGTCTCATGATAGCCTGCTCCAGTCCCCTTACGAAACTTTCGTTATTGGGTTAGCCATACACTTCACATGTTTCTAGCGATTCACATGGCATCATCAAATGATACAAGTCTTGGATAAGAATCTACAACGCACTAGAACGCCCTTGTTGACGACCCTTTACTCCGACAGCATCTAGGGTTCCTCGAACAATGTGATATTTCACACCGGGTAAATCCTTCACCCTTCCTCCTCTTACTAATACTATAGAATGTTCTTGTAAATTATGGCCAATACCAGGTATATAAGCAGTGATTTCAAATCGAGAGGTTAATCGTACTCTGGCAACTTTACGTAAGGCAGAGTTTGGTTTTTTTGGGGTTGATAGTGGAAAAGTTGACAGATAAGTCACCCTTACTGTCACTCTACAGAACCGTACATGAGATTTTCACCTCATACAGCTCCTCGTTCAATTCTTTCGAAGTAATTGGATCCTTTTCTTCGTTCGAGAATTTCTTCCCTTCTGCCACTCCGTTTCGAAGAGTAACTTCGACCAATTCAGTCACGTTTTCATATTCCAATTGAAGACTTTTCATTTATGATCAAAGGAAAAGATTTCTCTTTTACGAAACATATGCGGATCAAATCACGATCTTCTATCTAATAACTCTTTCTCGATAGAAATCCCTTTGCCTCTCATCCTTCGAGAATCAGAAAGAAGGATCCTTTTTGAGTTTCAATTTTGTCATTTTGAATCCGGGCTCTTCGATCTTCTACTTATTTGTTTGTTCTATTTCCTTTTTTTGATTTCCTTTTTTTCCTGGATTCTTGAATTTCATTTCGATTTTTCTTATTCTATCCCATAGGTATACCCTTTGAATCAATAGAGAACCTTTTCTTCTGTATGAATCTATATTATTCCATTCCAATTTCTTCCGGATACCTCCAAGGAAAATCCCCAATTGAATCCAAAATTGACGGGTTAGTGTAAGCTTATCCATGCGGTTATGCACTCTTGAAATAGGAATCCACTTTCGGAAAGATTCTGGCTTTCGTGCTTTGGTGAGTTGTCCGAGATCCTTTCGATGACCTATGTTGTGTTGAATGAAGGGATATCTATATGATCCGATCGATTGCGGAAAGCCCGCGGTAGCAATGGAACCGGGAAAGTATCCAGAAAAAAGAGTTCTTTTTCTATTATATTAGTATTCGTTTTAGTATAAGTTAGTGATCCCCCTAGTGATGCCGGCTCTGTGAGTCCTTTCTTCCGTAATGAATTTTGAGCACCAGCCCTACACTTTTCCTCTGTGGGCCGAGGAGATAGGGGCTCAGCTCAGCAGGAAGAGGGTTCTACCATGAGAGAAGCACGGGGGTCAACCTGCTTCAAATATACAACATGGATTCTGGCAATCCAATGGAGTTGGACCCTCATGTCGATCCGAATGAATCCGTTTTTCTACTCTGTTTTTCTACTCTGGTTGTTCGCCTAAACAAGAAAGGAATTCTTGTTTAGGCAGTTTATATCATCCATACATAGTGCTTTGATCTAAGATTTCAATTCATGCTTGAACAGTAGCATATGAACTAAGGTCCAAAATATCGAATAAACAAGTGTTTCCACGACTCTACCACCCGGTCAATCCTCTTCCACGCTAGGCCTTTTCCCTTTTTCATGGCCACATATCTTTACGGATAAGGAATGGGAAATCTTTCTTCTGTTCCACAAATCAAATGGCTCATTTCCTCCGGGAAAAGCCATCTCTTTCTCAACAATATTTTGGTCATTTGATCCAATAGCCTTCCGTTAGATAGGAACAGATTTGCTAAATACTGATAACTCTCGAACAGAATATGAGAGGAGAAAGATCCTTTAGATAAGGAACTATTGATTCTAAGTCTTCTTTGCCATCTCTTATGACGAACCAACCTTTCGTAGTGCTTTTCTCCCTTATTGAACCAATGGTCTTCATCTATATATGAAGAAGGATCCTTAGTTAGGTCAGGACTCCTCTCATCGAAATTATCAGATGAAAACAATTCTCGAGGTGAAAGCCAAAAGGACAGGTATATGACTACGAGAAAGAGTGGGTGCGGAGGTTCCCAAATGAATCGGTTTATTATAAAAAAGCTTTGTTCTTTTGAAAATCTCTCTTGTTTCTCGTGCTGAATTGTTTCATTCTGCGAGAACTCCGAATCATTCTCCTCCTCTTGAAGCTGATCTTCCTCAAGATCAAAAGGCCACTTGCCCTGAAATGACTCGGCCCAATAAGGAAGTCCCGATTTGATAAGCTTTTTGATATTCTGAATTTCGAGATTATCAAATATATAGCGCCATATTTTAGGAGACCGAACTATTTCTATTTCTATTTGATTTTGATTGAAGAAATCGTTCTCTATCTCTATCTTCTGCGGGTTCACGGCTTCATGCTCTTCTTCAAACTCCGATTCGTCTATTTCTATTTCATTTGTCACTCTACGATAATGGGTAGAAAAAGATTTATGTTTGCATCATATCTAACGGATTCTTTGGTTCGGACCGAAGAAGTAATGTCTCACTGCAAATTTTTTTCTATCCATGAGGATCCCACCAGAAAGTCTTCTAATTCTAATAGGTTCTGAACTAGCCGAGAATCATTCTCAAGAAATTCAGAAGAAGTGATCCAATTTTTTTCCATCGGGTCCGGGTGAAGACCAAAGATCTTGAGTGACCAATCCGGCAGAACAACTCAAAAGATAAAGAAGTATCGTTATTTTCTTCAAATTTGTTTCAAGTTCGACGTACCATTTGTACAAATAAGAATTCCATATTTGATTCCTCGCGATAGGGTCCCGTACATAGATATAGATAGGATCTATGGGGAAATTGCTTAGAAATATATTTTGTGCAAAAACTCTTCCTATCTGATACAAAAGGATCCTATGATCCTGGAACCCTCTTATGTGAGTTTGAAAATTCCAAGTCTGTCTAAAAGAAGCGAATCGAATTGAATTAGTTTCTTCGATTATGGATTTCCTCTGTGTAATACTAATTGATAGGACCTCATTGTTAAGTGCTACAAGATGTTGTACATTCGAACTCATGGTTATAGACCCAAATTTCTTACTATCGAATATTTGATTTTCCAAGCCAAATCCCCTAGTATATGAAAGAATCCGGAAATACCTTCGTTGTTCTGGAATAGTAAGCCTTCGTATCTTAATGAATGTATTGAATTTATTCAGACCTATTAGAGCGGGATCCACTTCTCGGGGAATATGAGTCGAAGCAATAACAATACTATTTCTAGTGAAACATCTTTCACGATCCTTGGAATTGGAAAGAGAGCTCTCTTCTAGATGGAGGGATAAATACCTCAACTCATCCCGATCCAGATCATGAATGTTTGGAATCCATACTATACAAGGAGATATTGTTTTTGCCAAATCGAATTGCACGGTCATATCCAAAAAAAATGGGTCATTGGTAGTTAGCTTATCCCGTGTCATATAGAAAAGTTTCTTATGAAAATTCAGATTCTTATCAATATCGCCACTATCATCAACATCAAAATCATCAACATCAAAAGGAATAGAAGTAATATATTCATCCTTCCATTCTTCCATCTCATCTATATCGAAATATTGATTGGGATCACTAAAATACTCCGCGAATAAATACGGGTACTTGAGCGGATATATCTTAATGAAAGGAAGATAGGAATTTTTCGCTAGGGATTTGACCAAATAGGATCGCCCCAATTCCTATAGAACCTAGCACTAAAACACTCCTAGAAGGGTATGGGGCTAAGCGAAGCGAAAAGGGGGTTGGACGAGATGACAAATGAAAAGTCCCCCACGAGGTTATTGTCTCATAATAAGCAAGAAATATCCGTCTTTCCGCTAAACAGGATTTATTGAACTCATAATTCAATAGATCCTTTTGCTGAATTTCAAATAAGTACCGTAAATAATTGGATCCAGGTTGTTCCACCATTTCATAGAAAAGATTATTCTGAGTCAAACTCCATAGAATTTCATTAATCCTTTTTTCTGTACTTAAGGTGCAGAGCTGAACCAAAAATTCTCTTTCTTCATCATCAACCCAATCGTTGTTCGCGACCCAGGATTCTATTTCATCATCGCTGTTCACCACCTTTTTTCTTTTCCTCATCAATGAATAGATCTCTATACTTGTAGGACTTAGATGTCTCGTATTTATCAAAAAAATGATTTGATCGATGAGATTATTTGGGATGAGACTTCTGAGATCACTTATGCGATAGGTGAGATAAGAGATGAGCAAATCGATCCGATTTCGATTCTCAGATTTTTCCTGAAAAAGTAGTAGGTATCCTAGTTCTATCAGAAAATAGAAGAATTTTACTATGTATTCTTCCAGAATAACATAGTATTTTTTTCAGAATAACAATAACTCGAAGGGGATTCTCTATAACTCCACAGGGATCATCGAAAATAACTTGAAGGGGATTCTCTAAATTCTCTGACCTGAAAGAAGATATAGGATACCTATCCCGAAGTTTTTGGAACTCCATGATATATGATGGATTTGACCAAGATTTGATCTTTTCAAAGTCTATAAATAACTGACGACAGGTTTTGCAAATTAAGATAAGACCTCTACAAGCGAGATATCCAGCAAAAAAAAGAAGGAAAGGAATTGAAAAGAGGAACTCAGCCGATATCAATGACTTATTCCTATATGAGAATAATGAAAGTGTACAAGAAAGAAAAGGAGAAGACCCATTAAAAGAATCAGTCTTTGTTCGAGACAGATGAGTCTTTTTTCGGAGTAGCTGTACTAAATGAAGATTTGAAATCTTCTTACTTATCAGAGTCCATTTCATAAGAATCTTCTCACTTATCAGAGTCCATTTCATAAGAATCTTCTCAAGAATTACCCATGGTATATCCAGAATATCTTGAATTTTGGATACCACGGTTGGGAATATCAAATAGGAAAAAATCTCGGAAAGGATGAATCTTAGATGTTTGAACCCACTCGTAGTAAAGATCGTTAGCAGCCATTCTTTGTAAATAGTCCATTCTAAGTAAATAATATTTTCTTCAATATTCCCTTCGAAAAGTTTTACAGAAAAAAGGTTTTTTTTATTGATTATTTTGATATGTCTTTTCTTAACGTATTTCTTTTGACTTCGAAAACTAAAAAGACTCCATTTTTCCTTCTTTCCGGATGGTAAAGATTTCTTAGAACATGGATTTGATCCACAGTCCATGTTTGAATTGACACTGAGATACTGATGCAAGTTCTTCATTTTGGAATCAGATCGATTCATATCTGAAAAAGATTGCCAAAAAGTTTTTTCCAATCTAAAAAGGTCCGCGATCGAGGAACTAGCTCTAGAAACGAC
>JAMQYH010000122.1:0-29139 GCA_027562975.1 Rhynchospora breviuscula
GTAGTAAGAGGACGAGACGAGATGGAGCGCATGAGCCCCAAAGCCTTAACAAATAAGATAAACGATCTCTCTTTCATATTCGAGTGTAACAGCTGAATTTACTGGACTATTTGTTGAAAAAGCAAGGGTTAGTCATGAAATCTTGAACAGAAAGAACAAGTAATAAAATAAGTAAAATCGACACATCCGGTTCAATACTATTAAATTGACTTTTTCACTTGAAAACACACGTACACACACACGGGGCGAACCGAGAAGAGGTCATGGCTTGGATTCCTTATTCCCTCCTTTTACTTCTTTAATTAATATTCCAATTGCCCTCTTAGCAAAGCGCTGAATTTTGAGGTTCGCATTGGTGAATCGACGAGTCAAGTCTTCTTTCTTGTTGGCTTATGCTTGCGTGTAAAGAGTGGTGATTTCATAGCAGATTGCTTTTCTGTCTTTCATTTCATAGTTGTACTTCTTAAAATCCAGTTATTGCTCAGTCTACAGAGTTCCTTCAATCAGCGGAGTTGGTGGTATGGACTCCAAAGAGCGGAGAGGAAGGAACTGGAGCGAGCCATAAAGCAAGCGAGCTGTTGAGAGGAGCAAATAAAACGAACGTGCATCTGGCGGCAAAACTCTCAGAAAATAATGTTCTTTTTCTCCCACCAAGCGCCGCTGCTCGCCACACACGTTATATTTCTTTCGTTTATGCACAAAGGTGCCAGTGGAAGGAATATCGTAGACTGAAAGGACGGAAAGCTGCGAAGCGAATAGCACCACCACCTGCAAAAAGGGCTTATGCGAAAGAGAGCGATCAAAGGTCGATGGCCATGCTATCTATGACGGGAGTTCACTCATTGATTAAGCGATCCTGCGAAGCCCACCCGAAGGTCCTGGCAGGAAGAAAAAAATGTTGAAGAAGTATTAGCGAGGAGTCGCCCTCTAGAGAAGCCGAAAAGCCCATAGAAAAAAAAGTGCATGTTCGTCGTATTGTCGGAGATGAAGTAGGGGGGAATGCTACCAGTGAGCAAGAGCGTTACGGGGTCAAAATGTGGGGGAAAAAAGATGTGAATAAAGTCGGCTGGTTACAAGGACTCAAGGGAAGAAGAACTTTCGGGTAAGGGAAAACCTTTGAATAGCCGAGCCTTATATCGAGGAAAACTTTTGGATACCTCACTCAGAAGTGGGTCGTCTCATTGCTTCGCATATGGTTTTCAATAGCCATAAGGGCAGAAGATCAATGCGAGTTGACCGCACACCTCAGCAAACAAGAAATCCCACTTCAAATATTCTGAAAAGTGCCTATCTTTTTTTTTTGAGAAATTCAAAAGAACAAACTGAACTCATCGACTTGGCACGCGCATACTTAATATTACCATTAATAGTGAACCCGATTTTCTTACCTACTAGTTCTTGTAAATCCATCTTGACATATATGTTTTGTCACTATCGAAACGTACAAATTCGTATCAAAAGAATAGCAGAAGGAAATGCCTTCGGCCTACATACGCGTTCGCTTACTCATTTGTTTAGCCGAGCCTAGCTTTCTTTCTCCAGTAAGTGGAATAGACAGAACCGTAGGTAGAACCTGCTACCAACAAGCACCAAGAAGAAGCCATTTCAGTTCTGTAGAAAAGAAGAGGTTCAGTCACAGGTCATGTCACCGCCCTTGACCTAAGCAACCCTAACATTAGCGGTAACCTCAGTGTCGCAATCTTCAATCTCACCTCGCTCCAGTACCTCAATCTTGCACATAATGACTTCTCCCCGGACCCCACGTGAGTGAAGGAGCCTAGAAAAGCTTACCTCTTCCCGAGCCTTTTATTGCTTGTTTTACTTCTTCTACTAGATGACTTTTTCTTTGCACCTCAGTTCCGGATTGACTATCCGTCTTTTCTTTGCTGACTTTAGCGTGATTTTTCTATCTTTTTATCAGCGCCTAATCTCTCCTTCTTGTTGCTAGACAAAGAATAATTATTTGACTGTAAAAGCGACCGAATACCAAGCTAAGCGGAATGTGAGCCATAAAGTGACTTCCTAGCTGCTGCTTGATCTATCTCATTAACTGCGCCCCATGATTGAACTTCCTGCTGATCCAATAGGGAGTGGAGCTTTTTCCACTACTGTGACCTACACCTGAGAAGACTCATTATAGTTTTGCGCAGCCCCCTACGCGTTAACAAGCTGAGTAATGGAGAAGTTCTCTTTTATCATGAGGGTATTTCTATTAATTGAAAAAGGAAGGCTTATTTTAGTTTGCTTCCTTTACCACTCGAGCATATGGAACTCTAGCATATGTATTGAAGAGAAGGGGTAGTGTTTAGTATGTGAAAGTGCACTGCCAAGAAGGAGAAAAGCATCCGAAAGAGAAGCTGGAAGGGGAGAGAGGAGAAGAATTCGGGGCGTCCTTAAGCAAAGCATGCACCTAACCTATGAACAATATTTCATAGATGCCGTAAAGATTCATAGCTCAGCCTGAACGAAGGGAAGTTTGGTCCGTTATGGGAGTATTTCTTTATCACCTCTTGCACCTTGGAATCCGCCTTTCCAAATAAAGAGGTTTAAGGAACAACAGAAGCGGAAGGACTACTACTGTAATGGGTTTTGACATAGGGTGTTATTGCGCCTGAAAATCGTGAGCGAAGGAAGAGGGCATTTCACTTTCGAAAGGCGGTCAAAGCTGGTTCTAATAATCTGATCAGATGGATTTGGATCGTGGATTTCCATTGGTTTTTTCGGTTTTTCAAGATAGTAGATTACTGGGGAAAAACCCCCAATTTCTGGTTTAGTGCTTCGTGTTTTGCCTCGTCTAACTAGAATAAGTGCCTAATGAGCATAGCATTAATACCAATAGGTTGAGGGCAGAACGAGTCCAGTGGTCAACTTCTCCACTTGCAGTCCTAAGGAAATAATCACTTATTTCTGCCTTTGATCCTGTTTCAGTTTATTCTTTTGTTTTTGGAGTCCAGGCGCAGGCCAGTTTGAAAGGGAAAGTCTGAGGCAGTCATTATGCAAGGACCAGTATTGTCCTTATGGGTACTGCTAATATATCAGAAGGCACCAGTGAAAAATGTAAAGCTTCGTGTTTAGATAGGAGAAAGCGGAACAAAGATCCTGCATGGATTGATAGAAGAACGAAAGAAGGCAAGCCAATGCCAGCACTGCCTATAAGAAATAAGCCTGTTAGTGCTAGCGCTCTTAGCAGGGATAGAATAACACAGATAACCCCAAAACGTCAAGTGGTTCGGGGTCCATTCATGGTAGCTGACTTCGAAACAGTTCTGAATTCATAAGATATGCATATCCCATATGCTGCTGGTGTGATGAGGGTTGATCCCGAAAAAGGTCTTCCAAGTCAAAAAGAAATAGTTTGGCGGTATTCTGAGGACTATTCCCATGTTGATAGCTTTGAATCTAGAAGCGAGAAAATGCACTCTCTTACTTCAAATAAAAAATAGAAAAAGATGCTCATAACGTTTTGATGGGATTCTGTTAATAAGACATCTAGTAAGTAATACTTCTATTGGAAGTTTAAGCCATTGATGAGAGATAATGTGCTGTACGAGTTGACGGTACATTATAGTCAAAATAGGCGAATGGTGTTTCGTGATTCCCACAAGCTTTTTCCAGAAAACCTGGCCCGCTTGGGCCAAAGTCTATGCCCGGAGCTCGGCCATAAAGGGGGAAGTCGATCACACAACTGTAAATATTGGAAATTGAAATGAAAGAAATAGAGAATTAATAGAATATATTAAACAAGATATCTATCTGCTTGGTGGTATAATGTTGAAAGCGCAGGAAATTGGCTTTCGAGAATATAATATAATATCGACGCGCTCACTAAGAGGACCATATCCGCTCTAGCAATGCATAGCATATATTTCTTATAGGTATTCTAATGACCCCAATTCACATACCAAATCGAAACGTTGATTCATGTGTTCGCCTTTCTATGGTGGGCATGTCTCGAAGCGCTAGCCGCGCAGAAAGGGCTCAAGTAAGAGTTGGTTGCTGGGGGTCCGTCCCTAGGCGAGAAAGTCCGTCCCTAGGCGAGAAATCGGGATATACGCGGGTCCTATGGTACTTTTCTTTGCTACGCATTCAATCGGAAGCTAGGAGGAGAAGGAGAAAGAAGAAAACACCAGCCGTACCGCCTTGGCTGATCTTCCCCCGAGAGATTCCACGGTGGTTGCTCAAGAATTGACTGGGCCGGTATTCCCTTCTGAAGTGCTAATGCAGTCCGTGTCTTCACATCTGCGGTTGCCGAAAAGAAGACTAAAGAATAAACCTTCACATGCCCCTTTACCAATGCTAGTGCTAGCATCAGACTTGAATATTTCTCAATGCTAGTGCTAGCATCAGACTTGAATAATAATAATAAACATGAAGTGGTGCAAGGGAGAATAAAGAATCCATCTCGTTGTGAAAAAGGATACCCTAAATCAGATAAGGGCGGAAAGCGCTACCTGGGGCGCGTGCGAATCGAAGAAAGTGTGACAAGTAATGTGGCATTAACATTTAACTGATTGGCCTGCCACTCTATTTAGCTTTCCCATCTCACAAGGCAAGTCTATAAATTTGGGTAAGAAAGATTGCTATTCCTTGCGTCGTGTTGAGTTCTGGCTTCTAGGGCGTAGTCAAGATAAGATTACTCTTCCTTGGAGCCGGATTGAGCTTATCGTCTCCGAATCTTACTCAAAAAGAGTCTATTCTGCGGACGCAGAGAAGAAATCCTTGCTGGGTAAGAAGATGCTGACTTTACCGTGGAAAGACTAGTTCGAGGAAAGCCTTTTATTATCTACTTTCTTAGCTCCCTTGTTCGAATCTACCGTTCGTGCGTGACCCGGAGCAGGTGGATTGACTCGAAATATAACTCTTCTTTCTGTTTCTTAGGCAACATCTCTATCTGAGATACCCGCGAGAGTGACTCGTTTCCTTAAGGCATGCCCCTAATCAACTTCCTATTGCAAATGCCAAAGCACCAAGAGCGGCAACTTTCAATTCTTTCATACCCCCAGCTCCGGGAAAAGAGCTAACTGCTGCGGGAGAGGCGACTTATCTTTTACGGAAGACCTACCAAATCCGCGCATTTCTATAAGATAAGTCATGTGAACATGTCTTGTGAACTTTCAACCATCAAGAGTGTAAGGTCAAATGCGCCAGTCTCTGATTTTTGCATTTTGAACCCGAGCTAATTCTTTGAGATCTTCGGAGTTCTCTGGTTCCTAGCCAAGCCATACTTTAGCTACCTATTTGACTTTCGCACCTATTGTAAATGCACACTTGAACTACTTCAATGCCTACTTTCCCTTTACCTACCTACTGTCACTAATAAATGCCAATTCCTTGACCCAAGCTAGCCACCCGATGTCACCTACACACGTACCAGACAATCCTCCCACCCTGCTGCATGCAGTTACGGAAATCCATGATGGAATAGACAAGAGTGAGGAAAGATGACGGCACCGAAGCAAGCCACAGTAGGAAGCTCTTTTTAGAAAGCAAAAAGGAAGTCAAGACTGGTTAGAAGCATAGAAGCAGACGGACGGGGATGCAGCAAGGTGAAAGTCCAGAGCATCACTCATATCTGCTTTTTGAATATAAGCTAGACGACTACTCCTTTCTTAGCCTATAACCTCTCAATCCTAATGTTTTGGATATCTGCCTTAATAAGCGACTCTTGAATGAAAGGGGAGACCCAGCGCAGGTTCCCTCCATTTGCTGGTTCTAAGCTATAGTGAAATAAAATCCTTGAAAATCCTCTGGGAATCCGCTGTTATACCCCTATCGATGACCTGCTGTGGCGGTTATCCTACCCGGTTGGTTACGGCAGTGTCGCGTCCTGGGAATCTCCCTAGAGTTTCAAGGAGCATTGTGAAGTAGTGCATTTGCAAGTTAGCATTTCACATTGATTAAGGAGAGCCCCTTGCCTACCCCCTACGGAAAAATAGTACCTGTCGTCAAGGCTACAATATCCACCGAACAGCTGATCCATCTTCACTCTGGCGCTCATCATTCCTAACCGTGTGCCTGTACCCATAGGTACGAGGGGCAAAGCTGGAAGTCATCCAACGCAATAGGGCATATCGGCGGGGAATGGGGTAAAATACTCGCCAAAGAAGCACGAAATACTGAAAGCAATTGACCGAAAGCCCCTTCCCTTCATTCTAGGCTGAGGATAGCAGGCCTTGCCCTTGCATTTTGAGAAGTTGATTGGATGAAAAGTGACTAGAACGTATTCCTTATTATTAAGGTAAGTCTCCTTCAAAGAAAGAGCTTTGTCCTTTTCTTTTCGAGGGTTGAGGTCTCCTAGGGCTTGTTTAGTTGTAATTGTCTAGTATCCATTCACTCTGATCATTCCTATTATGTAACTCCCAACTTCTCATTCTCTGCGCTCGCTCGATCCTTATCAGTGAACTCCAGTTCTGTTCTGTCTTCCCTCTAAACAAACAACTCCTTTCCTTGTTATCTCACACGGCAGCCCTAGTCTTATTATTTCACACGGGAGGAAAGACAACCAACAACAACAACAAACAACAACAATCTACATATACCTGGAATTCCTTGATCAAACCTAACATAGAATCCATTCAAAACCCAAGCCAGTTTTCTCGTAGAACGACATGTCGAACGTGTCGCGTAGGCCCTTGTTTTAGAAGTTAGAAACAAGGAATCCTGCTTGAGACGGCCTCCCGGGGCGGCATCTTGCTTGGTTGAGTCTAGCTATTCCGTTTATAGGCTCAGCCAAGGTCAGGGGTAGAGTAAGTCGCACAGAACAACCAATGGGGAACTCTCTATTAAGGGATTCTCCCCTATCACGTGTGCTTCCTGCCATTCCAGCGGCGATCATCCATGCCTGTAACAAACTCGATTATCCATTTCAAACACTCTGAAGCGTGGAGGATTGAATTCATTAATCAATTCTCTTACAAAAAGACCATCAACGCTCAGCGACTCCCCCGCGGGGGGAGGAGCGACGAGGCGAATGCCGAGGAGCGGAGGGGGGAATAGCTGCAAGAGAGCGACGAAAGGAGCGAACGATAACAAGCGACTGAAGGAGCGGAGCGAAAGCGAAAGCCTAAGCTGAAGCTGAAGCGAGCGACAAAGGAGCGATCGTAGAGTTAATGGAAGGTTTAGGAGCCGCCCCCCCGGGGAACGTCGTATATGGAAATCAAGGCGCAAGTGAAAGAGAAATACAAAGGGAAGAAGCAAACGTATTAATAGCATGTGGATTTCTTTCTATGGAAAGGGTTTTTCTCTTGAAATGGTTTAGAATGACAGTGATCTTCGGCATGTTGGGACCACGCAAGCTCCACCTCGACTTCATTTTCATCAGCTCAGGAAGCGTCTCAGTGCCGGAGCTTTTATGTTGAAAAGCCAGCACCTCATTGTAAAGCTCCCTTTTGAGCCGGATCATCAATTCATCGTCCCGACTTCTTTTGTGAGAAGTCGATCTTCTCATACTCGCATACCTCTTGTGGGGACAAGGGCGGATAACGTGGGGATTCTCTTGTATGGTAGACAGCATGTGGGGTTTAGTGCTGAAATGCTCCCACAGGTGAGCGATTCGGCTGGCCCACGAGAAGTCGGGTTTGTGCGCAGATCGACCGAAGGGGCTCATGTAGTAGAGAGGAATGTGGCATACATGGCGAAGACGACTTGCAGCAAGGTCAGAAAAAAGCACCAGCCAATATCCAATATCCTCGGCGTGAGGCAGCGCAGTAAATGAGCGTTGGTAATAAAAGTTTGAGCAAATAAACGGTTGGTTACTCTCAACAAATGTTGTAAATCGATAGCATTTCCTATTTCTTTCAAGCCAGTGGAACCTGTCTTTCAAGTCTGAAATCTAGAAACAAAGAGATCAAATGTAAAGAATACCGGCTCTATTACCGATGAACTCTCGGCAACTACTAAAAGGAACTAACTCCTAATAAAAGGAGGGAAATCCCCCCTTTCTTCAATCCTAGATGCCAAAGAACAGGATAGACCTATGAAAAAGCTCAACCCCCAAAATGCGATTCAATCCTCTGCTCTGATTCGAATTCAATCCTCTGCTCTGATTCTACTAATAAGGGAACACTCCAATAAGTAGTACACACTCCCAAATAAGTCTGTTAATTCATTCGTTCAATGCTCGGAGCAGCAGGTAATGTAACTTAATCAATTGCAAGCGGCAAACGAACTAAAACGCAATCCAATCCGTCTCGCTCGTCTGGGAAAGAAGAGCAGTTAGGCAAGCCCGCTTAATACAATCTCTAGGTAAGCCTGGAAGTTAGGTACTGACTTCTCTTTGAGCCAAACGTTTGAAACTATTTCCATTAGACATTGCACTCCGATAAGGAAGATATTAGAAAGCTAGGCTTCCGTGATTCAATTCTCTCTACCTTAGATATATAGGTCCAGTCTCAAGGACCGGATAGATGATCAAGGTCAAAAGAAGTCAGTAGTTTTTCTATTCTATTGTGTAAACTAGGACTAGAGAAAGCTAGTTGCTCCATTCTATTCTGCTACTCTTAATGCTACTGTTGGAGTAGGTGCTTACTTTGGTTGGCAAGTGATGTATGTAGTAAATCAGCTTTATAGGAAGAAAGGGAAGTGAGTACGCCTTAAAGAGGAGGAAAGGGGAGTCAGCCTTAACAGAGAAAGAAACTCCTTTCTTTTACGTGGATTAGCTAGTTCTAACTTCAAGAAATGTGTGTGGTTGTAATAGTGGGTCTTTACACAAATAACGGAGTTAAGGGCCCAGGTGCTCTCTCTCTTTTTACTTGCTTATTAACCAGCTGGCATTGATGTTAAGTCTGGAAAAGACTCCACACTAGTACTCCTTACTTTCTTTCCTTGGAACATAAGAAAGAATTATTATACATCAAAGCTTCCGACTTCCCTTACGCACCTGGCCTAGAATATTTCATTTGAACTAAACAGAACGTTGAGGCCTGCACGGTTTCCATTTAATCGAGTGGGCTTCCCTGCCGCCAAGCCTAATAGAATACCCCAAAGTTTTAGTGCCAGTTTCAGTCCCAATGCTTCTTCCTGTTTTCAGTGTCTTACTATATTGCTGAGCTAGAGCTCACGTCAGTAAGAAAAAGCAAGATGCTAATTAGCAGCGGGATCATTAACCTTTTGAACACTCTCTATTTCTATTTTCTTATAACCTTTGTTTGGTATAACTTATATGCTTTATGCATGAAAATTGCCTTACTTATAATTCAAGAACAAATCTTTCTTGGTACAGGTTGCTTCTGGTACTTATAGCGACTTTGCCCAAGACCTATAGCAACATACGGATCTCTTAGATACTTGGGTGATCATACCAAATTGTTCTCAACCCTCTTTCTCTCATAATAGGTAACTTATTCGTTCCTCAAGGTTGCTTTAGTGCTATTTTTCTGGGTGTGGCAGCTCGCAAGAGAATGAAATAGTGAAAAGAAGAGTAAAGCAATAATAAGCTTATTTCTTTGCTTCCAATCGCATAATTCTGTCAAATATGATATGAGCAGGCGCTTGAGAAGAGTATTTAGGTTATACAGCCCAGCGCGTGATATTACCCTCCTGCAGCTCGTTAGTTCCCAACAAACAGATTTAGCATTAAATAGTGCAGCGGGCACACGAAAATGCACTTCTGGATAATAATCTTCAATAAAGAATAATGGATTGGAATGAAAGTGGAATGCTTCTTTTGGGTAGAGCCTGGCAGGCAACTCTTCAAGCTTTATAGAGGGCAACGTTTCATGCAACATTTGAACTAAAGATTCAATCTCCCGAATAACCCTTGAAAGCTGCTAACGCCCTCCTTCCTTTACTCCTATCGCATAGCCGCTGTATAGTAAGTAAACTCTACCTGTCGCATAGTTGCTTTCTAGTAAGCGATATTCTTGAGATCGCATATACGCTGTTAGGAAGAGTAGGATGTCGCGCATCAGCTGTATATCGCATATCGGCTGTATCTTCGCACAACGGCTATTTACTACTTTCTTATTATGAATGAATACCTAGAAATAGGAACGCTTTGAAAGTCTTCCAGCTTGCCCAGCTTTAGCTTCAATTTCCTTTTCCTTTTTCAATTTATTTGAAACTGCTCACGACTAATACAACTATTATTCCCTAAAGCGCGGGACAACTATTTCACCCGGCAAGATCTCGCTGAACAGGTTATTTGTTCAGGAGAGCTTAGTCAAATGGTGGAACTTTGAAAAGCGAGTTGCCTTGATATGATAGCTGAACAAAGCTTAACCAATCCGGGGAGCATCCAAAAAGAATAAGAATGAAGGATCTTTATATGGAGGGATAAGGGGTGGATAAGAATAGACGAGTTCAAACTTCACTAAAGAGCTGGAAAAGTGACTCTTTCCCTTTGTCCTCTCAGGCATCTAAGATCTTCCCTTTTGGTAAGACAAGGCTTGCTCAACCAAAAAAAGGCAAGAGTCTCCTCCGCATGGTTGCTGGAAATCCGTTTTGCTTTAGACAAAGCGGGCTTTTGGGTCAGGATTCCTTCCTGGTGGAAGAAGATATTTGGACATTCAATTTCTACATGTTGGTTTTTCTAATACTTTAACTACCTATATTCTTCGTCGTGCAGTGAACTAGGGCTTCGATTTTCTGACTTGAGAGATTGGAGTTTTCACTGATGGGGCTCAGGTGGTTCACTGGGTAATCCACTTACTTAGTGAATTGCCTCTCTCTGACGCTCTTCGCGCATGGAATCACTTCCATCTTAGAGATGATCTGGCAGATCCTAAACTCCAAGCACGATACTTACTAGGAATTACTGCTCCTGTGCATACATAGGTATGCTGAGGAATCTTATCTGCTCATACGGGCTGAAGCCCGGCTTAGAATAGAATAATAGTCTGTGGTAAAAGAAAAAAGAAGGAGAATAAAAAGAAAAACCGTATGTAGAGACCGCAATTCTTGCATTTGAAGTAGATCTCACCATTTCTCCTCTATTTATGATTTTTCCGTGGAATTCTCAAAATTTTGCTCAAGAGTCCACTCCAAGTGGGAGATCGTCTTTAGGCACAATCCCAAAAGCTTTTACTTACTCTCTGGAGAAAAGGTCGAGAAAGAGTCAGCTAGTCAAAGATTGGTCAAAATGCCTAGGCAGGTTTTGTGCTTTCCCCTCTGTGCTCGCTCGTCTCATTTTGATGCTCTGATTCCGTCTTCATTGAACGAGTAGTCATTACTCTCTGGTGTATTCCTTTCTTTTCTTTTTCCTTTTTTTTCTCCTTTTTCTGTTACAGCTTTGCTGCTGCATTAATCGATCAAAAGCTCGATTGCTGGGTGATGAATGTGGTCCCCATAAGTGGACCCAACACGTTGCCTGTGATTTATGATCGAGGTCTTATCGGTGCTGCTCATGACTGGTACGGGATTTCCCACCATCCTTTTTAGGAATTCAAATACTGCTATGAACAGTTCAACTGCAATTGGTGATACCCAATTTTGGATAAAAGGATAACAGAAATTCTCGTCTATTTATTTGTCACTCTTTTCATTTTTGTATAAAGGCTTGCTTCCACACAGAGCATTACCTATTGTCTGCTCTTTGTAATGAAAGGTGTGAACCAAGAACATATGATCTGTTGCTGCTTTCCCTTGCCCTACGTTGTGAATGAGAGGAGAGCTGTGCCCTATCCGATCGATCGACGGCTGTGACTAACTACCTACATTTCTGATTATGCGGAAGACATGTAGGTAGGGAATTGATTTGTATGCTTAAAACAAACGAGCTCCACTAACAAACAGCTTTTCGGAATACACTGGCGCGAAATAACAAGCTTTTCTGTAGATGGGTTCTTGCCCTGTTACGAACGAACCTTTCCTTTGATCAGTTCATTCCGAACAAGCACCGGCTGACTGCGCGGAAGCAGTTTGAGTTAGGACATCACGCTCATCCGTTTCCCCGCTTGCACTTAGTAAAAACACGCACTTGAGTACTTTTGCAGCTATATGAGACTACTTCGAACACCTTT
This sequence comes from Rhynchospora breviuscula, assembly GCA_027562975.1. Taxonomy (NCBI): domain Eukaryota; kingdom Viridiplantae; phylum Streptophyta; class Magnoliopsida; order Poales; family Cyperaceae; genus Rhynchospora; species Rhynchospora breviuscula. Next base: position 11,958 of record JAMQYH010000122.1, read on the forward strand.
TTCTCGAGAAATCACTAGTGAAAATCCGGGTAGGGGGCAATTTTCACGGGGTTCTTACTCAAAACGGAATTATCCTCGGAATTTCCCTCTCTTACCCTCTTTCATATAACTCATTCTACAGTGAGCATCTCTCTTTTCCCTCAGTAAGACACTTTGAAAAGTGCCACTTTTGATACTTCCCTACCGAGAAAAGGAAGAAACCCACTTTGCCCTCAGTAAGTGCATTTTGCAAATGCACTTTTTATGCCAGCCTATAGCCAAAGTGATAATGGCTATTTTCCCTAATACAGAACTTTTCCATTGAAACTTTTTGATGCCAGCCTATAGCCAAAGTGATACTTGCTTTCGAAAGTGCAGCGATAAGAGAAAAAGAGTAGCTTGCTAGAGTTCCTAGGGCAGCTATAGTTCCTCGAGTGGATGGATAGCTAGCCAAGAACCTCACGAGGGGCGGAAACTTTCGAAATAGTTCAAATACATCGTATTCTGAAACTTCATTAACTTAATTAGTTTAGTGAAATTCTTTTTTTTTTTTTTTGAGGAAAAGGCCCGTGGGCTAATTTATTGCAAACTTTCAGTCTTATACATATGCAGCTTCAATATCAAACTAATATCAAACTAATATCAAACTAGATAGGCCCAATAAGGGTCCGCTACTTAACAGACGTAATAGAAACTTAATAGGGATAGAAACATCAAAATAAAATCAAGAAAAAAAGGAAGGGCCTCTGTGTCAGAATTCCAGCTAATAAAAAGCGCCCCAGCACAGAGAGAGAAACCCTAAATCCCATTTCTCATTTCTTCAGCGGCGCAGCTGAGCTTCGTTCTGATCGCCTCCTTCTTCTTCTCACAACTCCTGTCCGTTCTCTTTCAAACCAAACCTAGCATGTTTCCATTCGAGAAAAGAAAAGCAAGACCAGAGCTGTGCTCTCCTTAAAAGTTGAAACTCGTCACCATGCCTTTCTCCAGTGCTCCGACTACCACTCTGCCTCCAACTTCCACCTCTCAGCGCCAGCACACTTTTCCTTCATACTCCTCAGATATTTGTACCTCTAAAGTCCATCTGTCGACTTCTTACTCAAATCAGCTGTTTGTCAACTAAATTTCCCCAAGTCAGAGGTGGATCCATGAATCACTGTTTATGATTTAGCCCAAGCATCTTCAAAAGCACTAGATAAGTATTTTTAGCAAATTTTGTTCATATTTTCTGAGTTGAAAGTGAACTAAAAATTAGGGTTATTATTGATACTTACTTCATCGTTTTTGTTGAGGTTTTGATGTGGCTACATCTGCTCCTGGATTCATGGGTTGCTTTTCAGAGGAAGCGTGAGTCCAACCAGTCAGATGACCAGTCAGATGGAGGTACTCTTTCCAAAATGTTACTGTCAAGACGGCCAGGAGGTTGAAGACTGTTGAGATAAGTTTTGTTAGATCCCAAATTTTTCTCAAACGCTTTTCTTCTTGTTAATTTTGCTAAAGTATCTGCTGCTTTTGTGGTTTTCCTTGAGGCATAGGAAATGTGCATCTGTTTTGGGAACTGTTTGAGTAATTCCTGAATTTGCAGAACCCGTTTCAAGGCTTTGCCAACAAGGTAAATCGGATGAAAACTTTTTGTGTATAATTTCAACAAGTACCTTGCAATCTGTGAAGATTCTAAAGTCTGAGTTGACATGTAGAGATATCTCCTGCAGGTGTTTGAGAGTCATGAGAATGGCTTGAGCTTCAGCTTGGAAAGAAGATACAGCACAGGAGGAGCTTGCCTTGGTCCAGATTAGGTCATCTTGGTGGTTGTAGCAGATCGCAGCAAGGCCAGTGTGGTGATTTACGGTCCATGAGGCATCAACCAAAATAACCTGATAAAAGTAAGGAATCTGATTTCTCAAATTTGCAGTTAGGAGCTTTTGTTTGGTAATATTGGGAGGGGATTTTTACTGTGAATTTCTTGCCTCATCAATTATGTTGGCCTGGTTAAGAGGTCTGTTATCAAATATCAAATTGTTCCTAGCTTTCCAGATACCCCAAAGGATTGAACAAAAAATGGTATAAATCAGAAGCTTGTAGTGATTCTATAAAAAATTGTCAAATAATGTGAAGGTCTGTTGGTAAGGAGTCTGTTTAAGTAGTAAAGGACTTTGGTACCAAACTGACCTGGAGAAAGGACAGTGAAAAAGTATATGTGAACTGGTATCATCAAAATGACCACATAGGTTGCATTGATTGAAATTGTTTGAGAAGAATTTTTGGAGTTTATGGCCAGTGAGGAGTCCATTATGATAAACTCTCCATATAAAAACCTGAATTCTAGGGATAATAGACTTGTTTTTCCAAATTTTTGACCAGTTTATGGTATTATCAGGTATGCTAGGTTCTAATTTTTTCAGTAGTAGATATCCCTCTCTTGTTGAATAGGTACCTGTCTTTGAATCTAACCAGATTAATCTGTCATTGATTAAAGGGTTAACTTTTGGTTTTTGTGCATGTCTTTGTATTGTCTCCTGCTGGCTGGAGTTGAAGAGGAGCTTCAGGAGTTGTCTTATAGGCTTGGGCACTGTCTTATGGGTTATTGTTACTCTACCCTTGCATAACAAGAAACTTCACGGTCTATGGACAGCCGAATACTTCTCTAGGCCTGTTTAGGAGTATAGATCATCTACGAACACTTCATTCTGAGATTAAAGCAAGATCATGCCAGATACGAATGGTTATAAGGCAGATTAGAGTACCAACCTATAAGATAGTGAAAGCCCATACCAAGAATCTCGTCTCTCAGTTATTTGTTTTTCTGGGTAGTAATTCCATTGGTTCCGCTCTTCCTCTTTTTCCATGCTCACCCACCCAATTCTAATTTGCTAGAGTCAAGGCTCCTATAAAAGGGTTCTTCTTATTACTTAGCACCTCTCCCTATAAGAACTCTCACCCGGGTTGAGTCCAAATCTTCATTCTTGATGAGACCAACCACTATTTAGTTCGCACCGTGATAGTGCTCTATTTTAGATGGATTGGATACTTCTTCTTTGGTTGTTCTTCGAAGACAGAATTACATCAAACAGGTCAAAAAGGTACTCTTCTGTGACGAAGGATGATAGACTCTATGTGTGTAAGAGTATTCGTGAGAAAAGTGACAAGCTTTTTTCTTTGTCAAGAGAAAGTTAGTTGGCTGGGTGTAGCGGTCACTCCTATCTCGATATCTTCTGTTACTCAAGCATTGGAATGGCACTCTTTGGAAGACCAATGCATTTTTCTGAATCCATTAGTAAGGATCTCTCCGCTTTGTTAATCAGAGAGTTTGTCACAGCATCCCTCTCTATGGCATCCCTGAGAGATTTTCTTGCTCGTCTCTCTCAGCATTCTGATTTTCATCGTTTTTATGTACTCTCTTCTTTCTATACTCTGGAAAGTAGCCGAAAATGGTTAGAAAATGATCGGTAAAACTATCTTCTCTTGAAATCGGTAAACTATCTTATCTTGAACAGATACATAGAAATGTATGTGGTCTTCTATCTACATATCTCAAAAAGACATACTACATATCTCAAAAAGACATATGTTGCTTGCTTTTATGAACAAAGATTTTCAAGTAAAGTACCACTAGACAATTAAAGTACCACTCAATAAAATACCACTAGACAAGATTAATAAGAGAAAGAGAAGGCGCGAAGCGAGAAAGACAAGATTAATAAGAGGAGAAGGGCCTCATTGCATTTCAAAGGCTATATTCATCCTGTGACATTGCTGAAATCTTTTATTAGACTTGTCAACTGTTGAAATTATTAAGTCAGAAATCTATATAATGATCAAAACGTTTTATATCTGAGTCTATGTCAAAAGTGGTGGGACATCCCTGGCACATCAGTCAATTTCTTTGAAGACTCCGCCCCGTGAAATCTGAATACATTTCAGGTATATAACATCCATGAAAACAAAACCATCCATGCGCCGAAGTTTAGTCATCATTCTGATAAAGAAAAAGGTATGGAGTTGTGGCTTAGGGTCCTTATGTAGATAGAAAGCCGGTGCATGTGGACAACATGTAGGTGTGCTCTATAGAGTGGAAGTAGGCCCTGCTGTAAAACGTATGACTTCGGCGTCAAGCACGCTTCGCTCGATACTGACAGAGAAAGGGCGGAGAAGATTTGGAACTTTATGGCATTCTTGCAAAGATCAGAGCACGACCAGTCTTTTTGTAGTACGAACACGACATGCAACCATGTTTAGGAATTAATGAGTCTAACAAACCAGCAAGCATCGAATAAAGTATATTCATCCTAATGAGCACAATGAATGATCAGTTCAAAAGCAAAGTGTACCCAAATGCAACTTCCTTATTGAGCGGGAAGACATCTAACAGTTTCTTTAATGGCATAACCGGGTGATCTTGATCTCGTCACTCAAGGTTCTTGGTACAGATCCTAAACTCTTTCTAAGGACATTCTCCGACTTTATCACTGACCCACTGAGTCAAAAAACAGATTGCACTAAAAAGTCACAAAGACTAAATAGTCACTACCAAATAGGGGAAGCATCAACATCAAAGTGGACTTTTTCGTAAAGTCTTTCTTCGTAATTTCTCTCTTCAAAATAGAGCAAGAGAGCCTAGCTTTGGTAGTGGTACAGCAACCCAGTATGAGTAGGCGATGCCAGTACTGTGCAGATCTCAAGTACTAAGGAGCAGAGTGTAGAGGGTTTGGTTAGTCAAGAGAAGAACGAGGAGAGGAGGTCATGAAAGGAGAAGGTTTGGGGTACCAATGCAAAACCTGACTTAACCTGGTAGGTAGGTGTAGGTGTAAACCATCTTGGTGGAATAGGATAATAAGTCATAACAGGCACAACATTACTGTATTTAACTGGTGAAGTTACCCGGAATGAGACGTGCACGCAAAAGTAGTCAATTCTCATCGTTGCAAGCACTTAAATAAGGTTTGACATGAAGCTAAGAAGAGCATTGAAAAAGTTACCAGATTTTGGATAGTACCTCTGGAAGCAGATCTACGAGACGGAGATGGTGATTTACCTACGAGAATTTGAGAATGAAATATGTGAAACAAGTAAACATACATGTGTAACTGATACTTGAAATAGAATTTCAACACGGCTTGACTGGTTCTTGGAGGAGACGGTCCAGCCACTTCATTAGCTGTACAAAATTAATAAAGCACAAAAAACCATTTATTGATAACAGCGATGCTTTCATTTTTGGAATATGAAATAGAGTTGTGGTACCCTTAGCTGGAGTGTTCTCCCTAGTAGATCGCCGAGGGATGTAACGACCTGTCCAGTCTTGCTCCTTTGTACAATGAGTAACTGCAAGATCTGGTACAACAATAATTAGAAGCCGTGTTTTAATGCATAAGATTGAGCCCCAATCCCATTAAACGGAAAACTTGAAGTGAACTGGTATAATGCCACTTTACTTAGCCTATTCCCCTTTTCAAACGGAGACACACATTGAACAGCTGTTGAATGAATCTTTGGAGATCGGTACGCAGCCAACGTACACAATAGATTGATACTCTTTGTAAGCGAGCGGCCATTAGATTCAGGTGAGCTGCAACAGGGATAGGATTCAAGCAACTGTCCTTCGCAAGAGAGGTTTCCCCAAGGAAAATATCCACCCGGGACCAAACCCGCGATGATGAAATTAGACACTGACATTGATTCATTAACTGAAGAAAACTCCTCCTCTTTAGATACCAATTTCGTTGTCGTAAGATGATGAGCTATGAGCACACGATCAGGCCTAGTGTGCTCTTAGAAAATCTATTCAAATAAGAAAGAAAGAGCTGTAAATCATAATAGAAACTTTTTGAAATTGAAACAAGTTTGTGGAACACTAGTAAGAAATCATGTTAGTTTAATAAATAAATGAACAACAAACTTCATATATAATGAAAGAAAGTCTCAACTTACAATCAAGACAAAAGGGCAAGCCAAATATGCTGGGGCATCCAGTGCGACCAGAGACGGCTTGTTCTTGGACATTGTGTGCAATTTCTTGGAAATTTATAGTGGTGAAGGTGTGCACAGCGGGCCCCCAAGCATAGATCCAGAGCTCTTCAAGATCATCGACGTGACGCCAGAGGTACATGGGGACGGGCGCATCTCATCTACTCTTGTCAAAAGAACCATGGAGAACAAATACATTGTAAATAGATCAACCCCCTCTTGAGGCGTGGCACGTCTGTTGCGAGTTATTCTATGAGAATATTTTCCAGTTCATCACGATTAATTATAGCTGTTAATTAACCATAAATCATCGCCATTAGTCTGGAAGAGGACATCCTTATAGAATAGAAAAAGCCACAATTCTGACCCAGCGCCTGACTTAACATATCAGTAAGAAATTGCCGGCTCATCCCAATCTGAGGTAGATTCAGAAAGTGACGGAATGGCCATCTGTCTAACAGGGAAAAGTATTTAGCAGTAAGCTGGGAGTGCAACGAATCATAAACTTTCTGAAAACCCGATGGGTTGCAGGTATGCGTCACATGGAAAACCCCTTCTTCGGCCTCAGGAGCGTCATCTTGTTGTTCAGCCTTTCTCTTTCCTTTTTTCATTTGATTGAAGTATTTGAGCACTTTCAAATTTTAGTAAAAGATATTGAAATTCTTATTTTGCAAATCTCAAAATCTGAGTCGGGCCAAATTCTAGACAAATTGGGACATGATCTGAGATGGATTTAGGCATACTAAAGGAAATAGTATGAGGGTCACAGCCTAACCAATCAGAATTAACAATCTATCTATCTAAACAGGCCATTTGATTACTATAAAAGCCTCTTTCCCAAGTCAATTTTCTATCAAGACATTTCAAATCTGTTAAGGCTAAGGCCTCAATCCAATCATTAAACAATTCCATATTATTATAATAAAAAATACACCCCTTTTTTTCAGACCTTTGCCTGATGATATTAAAATCACCACCAAAGACCCAAGGGCCAGTCCATAACAAATTAATAGAGATAAGTTCATCCCCAAATTCATGTTTCAGATTAGAAAGAACAGGCCCATAAACTGTGGTGCATGCCCACTTATGGGAATAATACTTTTTTTCCAAAAATCAAGTAATAGAAAACCTATATGTGCAGTAATTGAAGAAAATCAAGAGCTATTAAGTCCAATGAGGATACCCCCAGACCTCCCAATGGAAGGAATATATCTCCAATAATCAAATATAGAAGATATGGACTTAAGGAAGCTAATAGACAATTCATCTTTTTTGGTTTCCTGCATGCATAAAAGATCAATGTGTTCTTGAATTAGTAATTCTTTGAAAATGCCACGTTTCTCATCCATACCTAGGCCACGTATGTTCCAATTAAGTAATCTCATGAATAACTACTGTCCCTTCCATAGGTGATTCATTGTTATCAGTATTAACAGAGAATTTGGAAATAAACTCATCATATCTTTTCAGATCAGCAGATCTCTGGGAATTAATAAACTCCTCTTGATATGAATTTGTCAAGAAAGAAATTTGCCAACCAGCAAGTAATTGACTAACACTTGACTCTTCTAAAACAGTACAAGGAAAAGAAATAGGGGGAGGAAAGGAACAGGATGGACCTTCACTAGCAGCCCGTCGGCGCCTCATCTCCTCTTTACGGGGCATGGCCTTAGCAGCCAGCCTGAAACTCCACCAATTCCTGTTGCTTCTTTGACTTTGGATTCTTGTAGGTTGGATTGTACCACTTGTTGTGATTCTTCTTCTTGTTCTTGAAAAGATCTGAGCAGTAGGTAAATTATGCGCAGCCTTTACTGAAGGAACAGAGAAAGAAACCTGCTTGGGTGGTCATACAAAGAAGAGAGAGATATATGCTGAGTCTTAAAGGTGCGTGTTCTTTTATCCCAATTCTGAAACCAAGGCTGGTTTTGTGCTGGTATGGATAAACCTGATTGGATGTCCCACGGAATGCTATTTTGGAAGAAATACTTTAGGGTTTGGATATCTTTCCAGAGTTGACTAGAACCAGCCGTATTATGAGTTCCCCATAGGCCTTTTTCATGACAGTATTTTGAATTGACTTGCACTACCCATTTTTGGTTTGTGTTTGCTGCTAAGGCCCACACGGATTTGAGCATCAGGGCTTTATTAAAAAGAGTTAGGTCTTTTATTCCCAAACCACCCTCCTCCAAAGGTTTAGTAGCTTTGGTCCAGGCAATAGGATTAATAAACCGGGATTGTGATTTTCCCCAAAAGAATTGTCTAAGTATTCTATTAATGGATTTTCTCATACCTTTATTGAATAGGGTTATTGAGAAGAAGTGAACTGGAAGCGAAGTCAAAGTTGATTTGATAAGAGTGAGGCGCCCTGCATGAGAAAGGAGATCCCTCTTCCAGCCCCCTAATCTGTGTTGTAATTTTTGTAATATTATTTTGGATGTATATGTATTGTATGTTGGGGGCTGGGCCAAGGAGACTCCAAGGTATGAATCTGTCTCTTCACCTCTCTTTGCATGCCAATTTGATATAAGTTTGGTTTGGACCAGTGCGGAGCATTGGTTGCTAAACCAAATTTTGGATTTTTGTGGATTGATTTCCAGCCCGGAGAGGAGAGAAAATTCAGTAATGACTTGTTGCAAGTTGTGAGTCTCGGTATCATTAGGGTTACTAAAAAGTAGAACATCATCAGCGTAAATGACGTGGGTGAGGGTAGGTGAGTGAGGAGAAAGAGCGATACCTGAGATTAGACGCCTATGTTCTGACCAGTTTAGGAGCCTTGTAAATCCCTCCATAGCTAGTGCAAAGAGTAGCGGCGACAGTGGGCAACCCTGTCTGAGTCCTCGAGTTGGTTTGAAGAAACTTCCCTTGTTTCCTGTCCCATTTAATTCAATTGTGATAGAACTGTTTAGAAGACAGTTATGTATTAGTTTCCAAAAGTGGTTAGGAAATTGTAAGTAATGTAGGAATTCACTTAAGTAGGACCAATTAACTGTGTCAAAGGCCTTAGTGATATCAACCTTAAGTAGATAGCTCTCATCTTGGTACCTTAGAGATTGGAAGGAGTGCATAACTTCTCTGACCAAGTGAATGCTATCTGTAATATTACGGCCTTTAATGAAAGCTGTTTGACAGTCAGAAACTATGTCAGGCATAAAAGGTCGTAGTCTTGAGGCAATAAGCCTCATTAGGGAGACGATAAATTATGTTGCCAATACTAATGGGGCTATAGTCAGACGTAGTTTTGGCTTGGTCCTTCTTTTGGATTAGAATCATCCGACATTTCAGCCAAGAAGGTGGTGGTTCACCACTTTGGAATACTTGAATGATTGCTTCAGTTAAGGAGTTTCCTATTGTAGGCCATAAGGTTTGTAGAAATTTAGTTGTTATGCCGTCAGGACCTGGTGCACTGTGTTTAGACATAGAGAATAGGGTATGGTAGATCTCAGTCTTTGTTGGTGTCTTGAGTAAGGAGTCATGTGCATCTTTGGAGAGTTTTTTCCCAGGGATTGAGTCTAATTTACTAAAAAAAGCTTGAAAGGTTTCTGCAGAACGGTCTTTGTTATGTTTGTCTGTGTATAAGTTTTGAGAATATTTCAGAAATTCACCTCTAATTTGGGAGTCCTTCGTGAGAAGGTGGCCGTCGTCAGATTCCAGCTCAGCAATGTTGTTCTTCCGTCTTCTTTCAGTTGCAACAGTATGAAAAAATCGAGTGTTTTTATCACCATCTTCAGCCCATTTGATTCTAGAGCGTTGGCGCCAGTATTCATTGTTGAGTGCTTCGGCCTGCCATCGTTCTGTTCAAAGTTGTTTTTCTTGCTTAGGATCTTGGCATACCGGGTGTAGAGATTGTAAGGCAAGTAGTTTTTGATCTATGCACTTAAGGGTTTTTTGTGGTGAAGGTTTTTGCTTTGCCCAAGTTTGAATGGTCTTAGTTAGGTAAGTGATTCTGGAGTCCCAATCTAGTGAGGGTGTTTGATTCCAAGTATTATCACATAAAGGCTGAAAATCTTGCTCTAGGAACCATGAGTGTTCTACTCTGAAAGACTTTTGAACTGGTTTGAAACCATCAGTACTAAGAATAATTGGACTGTGGTCACTATGAATTCTAGGTAAATGTTTGACCTTGGAGTTTGAGAAAAGACTCAGCCAAGATGGTGTAACTAGAAATCTGTCAAGTCTTTCATAAATTGGGTTGGAGGTGTGTTGTCGTCCAACCCAGGTGTACGCTGGTCCTGAAAAATCTAAGTCCATTAAGCCTGAATCAATAATAAAGTTATTCAAAAAGTTCTCATCAGTTCGTAAGGACTTGCTTCCACCATGTTGATCTTTTCAAGAGTTAATGGCATTAAAATCACCTGTAATGCATGTAGGGGTGTTAAGGAGTAGGATTTGTTGAATGTATTGCCAAATCTTCTTATTGCTTTTCCTGGTTGAATCTCCATAAACCCCAATTATGTACCAAGGTGATAGTGATGTAGGCGTGATCTTAGCCCAAATGAGATTGGAAGTGACCTCTCAAATTCGAAGGTTTCAATCATTGGACCAGCATAGTGCAATTCCCCCAGAAAGTCCTTTTGCTGGTGAGAAGGTATAGTTTTGTAGTGGTAATTTAGGTCAGAATTGACCCATCCGATCTGTAGACGCTTTTGTTTCAGAGAGAAAAAGTAGATTGGCATGGGTTGAACGGAGGAGATCTACTGTGAACTGTTGTTTCCGCGGTCCTCCAATTCCGCGGCAGTTCCATCCAATTCTATTCATATAGGTAGTGGAGGCGACATAGGGTTCGCCTCCTTTACCCTCTTAGCGCCTGGTGGGCCAGAGATCTCCTCTTTCGAAGAGGAGGGTTCAGTTGAGAGAGTTGCACTATAGGGACCTCTCTTATGAGAATGAGGTTCATTTTTGATTTTGGCTGGTGTCCCAATAGTCAAGTTTCTAGTTGTCGGCCTGGAAGTCTTGATTAGTCTGGGCTTAGGTCTAGGCTCTTGTAGAATGCCCTTCCCTTTGGCATTTTTGGCCTTGATGTTAGACTCAATGTTCAAGTCTTGATCTGATGAGACAGGGGTAATTATCAGTGCCTGGTCTGTATTATGATTAAGACCCTGGTTGTCACATTGGCTTGGAGAAAAAGAACTTTGTGATTCAAAGAGTTCAGTGGCATCTCTAAGTTGATGTGTTCGGGTTGGGCAGTCATACAAGAGGTGTCCAAGCAGGCCACAATTCTGACAGATCTTCTCCAACCTTTCATAAACTATACGCACAATGACTTCACCGAGGTCAGGGTGAACTAGTGGTATTTCTTCAAACAATGGCTTATCAATTTTAATGCGTAGTTTTTGACGGTAATAACTATGGCCTGCAACTATGGTTGGTCGGGCGTCTGATAAGGGAGTACCAACTGAGAGAGAGAGGGATTGAATACCCGATTCAGTTAGGAAGTCATGGGGTATGTTATGAAATTGAACCCAAACCTCCATGAATTCCACTTGACGGCATTGAGTGTCTCTTTCAGAGATGAAGCGCTTAAGGACAATAGGGTCTCCTCTGTGATTTAATATACCCCTGTCAAGTGCTTGAATGAGGTCCTCTTTTGTAGTAAACTGGACTATGAAGATGTTGCGAATTGTAGTTTCAGAAATCTGTGTTGAGTGATCTGACCTCCAAGCTTCTATCATTGAGTTTCGAAGTCGATGCAGGTCAACTTGACGATCTGTGACGACTCGCAGCAGAGCCTGTAAAGTCCAATCTCTTGTTTTGGTGTCCGACCTTGATAACTGAACAGGTGGTCCGCGTCGGATTCCAGATGAAGAGAGATCTGCGAATTTCTTAATTAGGTCATTTGGGTAGGACATGTTGGACATAGTGATAGGTTTAGGAGGTGGTCCTAGGATTGAAGGATTGAGGAATGTGGAAAGTTCTTTGTAAATAGGGAGTACTGGGTGTAATATCCTTGTCTGGTTTTTAGTGTCTTCAGTAATGTTAAGGAAAGCGAGTGGTTCTTTTTCAGAGACTGGATTGATTTGAATAGGCAGAAGAGTCGGTTTTTGAGGGGAGTTACGAAGAGGTGCCTTGAAATGAGAGGGTGTGTAAAGATTAGATAAGATAGAGTGTGAAGTGAAAAGGTGCGAACCTGAGGGGGTGCTTCCTGTCGCACCCGTTGGAGTGTCGTGCAAATACCTTGATGGACCGACCTGGTGTACAGAGCATGTTTTGAACCGGTTCAGAGGCGTTGTCCATGCTTCCCTGTTCACCCGATGGCTGGTCCGATCCGGCCAACGTCGGAGGCTGGGAGACATTGTTTGCACCGAATCGGCGGATCAGATTCCGGCGATGAATTGCAAATAATCTATTTTGAGGAGATCTATCGCCTTGGTTCAGATCATAGTCGTCTGGGGAATAACCCAGCCATTGGGACACCATTCATCAATGGTAACAGGACATAAGGCCCATCTATTCTCATAATCATAGAGCATCTCCTCTGGAATTGCAAGCGGATCGCGGCAATTTACCCAAAGTCTCAAAACCGATCTGTCACGCTGAAAGTTACCAGGGTAAACAATAGACACGATTTTTCCAAAAGTCGATGTCGATTTCCTGATGCAATGGTCATCCCATATTCGCATGGGAAAGTTGTGAATGCTAATCCGAACAAGGTATGTTGTGTAAGGGAAAGATAAGTCAGGGTCCCTATAGAGAGATAATGCGAGACCGTTGTCTGCTGCGTCATCCATGTAGTCTCGGATTAGACGAAACGCACTTACATCACTAGGAAGTTGAATCAGGACCTGGGAGGGTGACCACCGGTAACAGTGAATATCTGATATCGGCCTGTGTGTAATGTCTCCTAGGAATCTTTTGATCCTCCCGACAGACCCAAATAATATGTGGATTGGTTGATGAAACCAAAATAGATTGAGACAATTCTGTTGGGATGGAATTTGTTAGATCATACTCGTCGAAGGAGATGCGACTTCGATGAATTCGGTTTTGAAGGAAAGGATAGGGAGGGATGGGTACATGTTCCATAGTTAGAGAGAAAGAGAGGAGTCAGTGGAGAGAAAGGACAAAACGGGGATTGGGTTTGAGGAGAAGAGCGGAGTCAGTGGAGAGAAAAGGGAGAAGGAGAAGGAGTGGAGTAGAAAAGGAGTAAACAGAAGTAACAAGGTTAATAATTACGAACAAATAAGAGAGATTTCTGAGAGAGTTCTGAAATCGCCATGAATCGCCTAAAGAATCGCCTGAGAACTTTGACCTTCGCAGTCTCAGTGCAACATAATGACCAAAATCTAGTTATAGTTTAGTGAAATTCTACAAGATAAGCTTATACGTTTTATCAGATGAAACGTTCGAAAATTCGTTAAGTACTTGACTTGTGAACGAAAGGTGGGTCATTGGCAAGTCACAAGTTTCCACTAGTAAGCCCTGGTTTCTTCTTCTTTGTTAGAAAGAGTCATAAGTATTCACAGACTCGGATGAACAGGCTAGGTATTTGAAAGGTATGGGAAAAGATATTTGACTAATGTGTTAATAGCTAGTGGGATTTCATAGACAAGATCAAAATTCCCTGGAAAAGACGTTGTCTAGGGATAAGTGTTAGTAGCAATAGCCAGGCAAACAACAGTTGGAGAGGCTAGGTAGTTAATAGCTGGATAGGACTGTTCCTTCGGAAGACAAAGATGGAGTTTACTAGGCTGTAGTGACACGTGAGAGGTAACCAAGGTAAACGTCCACTTCTGAACTTCGCAAGGTCACCGGTTTGTTTAGAAAACTCCTCGATCTGGATAGCCGGCTGGTGATGAAGAAAGCTCGCATCTTTCTCTCTTTTTATCCGACCGGAAGGAAGAAAAAAGAAAAGGGCTACGTCGGCATCCTTCCTGCTCTTCAACCTTCGTAGGGAGACCCACAAGCCCAATACCTATCGGCGGTCTGCTCGCTCTTCCGCCCTCCTCCTTTGGTGTTCGGTCTATCAAATGAAACCCTGGAAAATTCTAAAGCCAATTGAGTGCACGCATGAAATTGGGTGCGCCGCAGTCTATCTTTGACTTGGAGCGGACTTGGCCCAGCTGGAGTTGATTTTCCTTGTGCGCAGCATGCGGCATCATACACTAATTCCGCCACATAAGATCCGGATCCCCCCCATCTATTTTCCCTCCCAAGAGATCAAACACGATTTTTTTCTTCTCTTATGTGCGTTCTTCACCATGTGTCATCCGATTTTGCCCCAAATTGCAGTTTCATTTTTCTGCGAGGGAGCTTTTAGCTCGATCTGAATGTTGTTTGAGCATATCACATGTTGTTTGAGTATGTTTTCACTATTATGTCGAATCAATTTTTTTTGTTTCACATGAGTTTGGATTCAACCGACCGCCATTCATGGCTATTTTGATGTTGTACTCGGTTTGGCCATATTATTTATTGTAGTTCCTTGATTGTGGGATTTGGTTTCTTACTTCTTGTGTTGATCCGGTGATGATGAGTTAGGCTTTAGTTCATACCATGACCAGTTCCTTTCCTCTCTTGTTTCTTAATCGGGTTGTGCTTAGTCTGTGGTGTCTTCTTATTCCCAAAAGGTACTTGCGATCTTTGGTCTTCTATTTTTGCTTAATCATCTGAGGTATACTAATGTGTGAGTATCTGTTCTGGTAGCAGCTATGCACTGATGTGTCTGTTGTTTGCGATTGTGGTTAGTCATTGAACTAGCACTTTGAGTTAACTGGCCTGTGCTATTCTGATCGAGTGTGTCCTTTTGGCATAAAGGATGTTAGTCCTTGCCGCTCCAGTTGGTTTACTACCAGAGACATGATTAGTACCACCAGAGCTTTCACTTTCAGTCTGACACTCCTCCTCAGTTCACTGGTTGGTGGTATTTGGGAAAGTGGTGGTACCGAGAGCACTTATTGTTGGGGTACCACCCACTGCTAGCACCTCTGTCTGCCTCTTTGGTTTTTCTTGCTCGTTCCCGGCTGGTTTCACTGGTGTCACTGGGTCCTGCCTCTTATCAGCAAACCCCATAGCTTGTTTGAGCTTCTTCCCTGTCTCTGGTACTTACGCTTTCTAAGTTGGCACTATCTCCGCGGGTACCTTTTCCGTGTTATGCGCTGACCCCTCCCTTCTATACTACCATCATACCCTCTGCACTCACCATCTCACTCATATACTACTTGTTATCTTTCTTTACGTGAGCGTTCTTTCCATCTGGTCTCGTGGAAGTAGGCAAGACAGGATAGTGAAGCGTAAGGAATCGAAGCAATTATTGAAGTTGTGTTGTCTGGGCATACAAGGCAAACTGGAAATGTGCCCCTTAGATACCTCCGAACGGAGAATCCATTGCCAAGGCTCCCCACTTCCATGCCCGGAGATTTCCTACATGCTTTTGCAGCCTTATCTAAATCCGATACGGAGCATCCGTCGTATTTTAGAGCTTTGGTTCGGCGCAAATTACTATGCGCCTTGTTATTTACTTGTATCATTTTTCTTTCTATAAGAGGAAGGAACACAAAAAAGGATAAAGAAGTGCTTCCTCCCTGGGGTCTGCTCTAGATAATAGGAAAGGCGGTGTAAGCAGCCTGCTACCTGATAGAAGTCTCACGCAAGCGGAAAGAGTCACTTTAGTTACTATATGATAACGACACTATATATATAGTCCTTCCTATGCAGAAGATTTGACAGTAGTACTCACTTTCAGCTTAGCACTAGCATTGGCATTGGCTTGCGTATTATCTCTCCCAAACAGTTTAATCTGCCCATTCCTGTACACAAACAGCTTCAATAAAAAAAAATATACACATGAAACTCCAAATTCAGCTTAATTACTTAATCTCATTTACCTAGTCGCAATGGCGAGGATTTGCTGAATAGGGTAGGGTCATAAGCGAGAATAGAAGAATCAAAAGGGATGCCATAGTGAAATGCCAGAACAGGGTGCACTTCCTATGAACGCAAGCTGTTTACAACAAACCTCCAATTTTCTGAGAATTTCAAAGGATGTTTTTGTTAGGAGTTCTTGAGTGTACAACTGTACAAGTGTACGTGCTCCCGTAGCACAGTGGTTGTTGCGTTCGCTTAGTAAGCGAAAGGTCGCGAGTGCAATCCTCGCCGGGAGCTTCAAATTCCTTTTTTTGTTGGTTTTCTAAGTTTCTGAAGTTAATATGAGATAATGTGTGAGTGGTTCAGCTTTTGAACCTGTAAAATAATCAAATAGCAAGCATAGGTTCTCGTCTGCATTCTTGTGTGAAGGTCTTTCTCGATGCGGATCACAGCCTAGTTTCTTAGCCTTGGTGCCTAGCCTATCCCGCTTATTCCTATGCCTTTTACGAGCTATATCTTACTCAATCAACTTGTGGACTTTCTTTCTTACCAGAATTGACAGAAGCCGGGGTTGGTTGGTGAAGGCTCGGGAACTCTGACTTCGTTACTAAAAAACTCCTATTTAGAATATAGAAGAATAGATAGAACGAGGCCTCAAGACTGCAGCAAGGGGGCGGCCTGCCTGCTAACAGCTGAGACGGAGCAGCGCTTAGCAGCATATACGCTAAAGAAAGCTCGCTTGTAAACTAACTGCTCACTCCCTTTTTGTGGTTATGCTAGAAAGTGCCCATCCCCTAGGCTTCCAATTCCCTCCTTCTCTAAAAGAGAGAATAGCCGAAGAGGTATTTGGCGCAACGAGTATAAGAGGCAAGGAGCTACCTACCTCAGCTTCCCTAAAAGAAAGAGTCATCCTCGATATTAGGAGAACGCTTTTTCATTTCAGTCATTCTCAACATAAGGAGCTAGGCTAAGGTATGAAATGGCTGAGTTGCTAAACTATGGAGAAGGGACCTCACTGAATAGAAAGATGAGTTAGAAAGGTAACTGCTGCTTCCCTAATTGAAACTATCTTTGTTCTACCTGATTAATAATCCGTAAGATAGAATGAAACAATATAGGAAAACTCCTAAACTCAGTCCTGCTTTCGCTCATATTTACATAATGATGCTCCTTTCTATGGAACTTTTCTTACTGTTACCGACAGCACTCCATCAATCTTTCGAGACGGCTACCAGAAGACTGATTTGGAATCATAAAGATAGGAATAGTCCTTAAATAACTAACGTTGTCATCGTCCCTACTCCTTCCTTCGGAACGAAGAGAGAGAGTCCAAGAAGACAAAGCTCGCCGAACCTCAAAGTTGCCTGGATGATTTAGTCTTAAGAAGGGAGTTCCGGAGATTGGCTAAAGCCAGTTCAGTAGCGGTGCAATAGCAGATACT
>JAMQYH010000123.1:0-37500 GCA_027562975.1 Rhynchospora breviuscula
CGCTAGGGATTTGACCAAATAGGATCGCCCAATTCCTATAGAACCTAGCACTAAAACACTCCTAGAAGGGTATGGGGCTAAGCGAAGCGAAAAGGGGGTTGGACGAGATGACAAATGAAAAGTCCCCCACGAGGTTATTGTCTCATAATAAGCAAGAAATATCCGTCTTTCCGCTAAACAGGATTTATTGAACTCATAATTCAATAGATCCTTTTGCTGAATTTCAAATAAGTACCGTAAATAATTGGATCCAGGTTGTTCCACCATTTCATAGAAAAGATTATTCTGAGTCAAACTCCATAGAATTTCATTAATCCTTTTTTCTGTACTTAAGGTGCAGAGCTGAACCAAAAATTCTCTTTCTTCATCATCAACCCAATCGTTGTTCGCGACCCAGGATTCTATTTCATCATCGCTGTTCACCACCTTTTTTCTTTTCCTCATCAATGAATAGATCTCTATACTTGTAGGACTTAGATGTCTCGTATTTATCAAAAAAATGATTTGATCGATGAGATTATTTGGGATGAGACTTCTGAGATCACTTATGCGATAGGTGAGATAAGAGATGAGCAAATCGATCCGATTTCGATTCTCAGATTTTTCCTGAAAAAGTAGTAGGTATCCTAGTTCTATCAGAAAATAGAAGAATTTTACTATGTATTCTTCCAGAATAACATAGTATTTTTTCAGAATAACAATAACTCGAAGGGGATTCTCTATAACTCCACAGGGATCATCGAAAATAACTTGAAGGGGATTCTCTAAATTCTCTGACCTGAAAGAAGATATAGGATACCTATCCCGAAGTTTTTGGAACTCCATGATATATGATGGATTTGACCAAGATTTGATCTTTTCAAAGTCTATAAATAACTGACGACAGGTTTTGCAAATTAAGATAAGACCTCTACAAGCGAGATATCCAGCAAAAAAAAGAAGGAAAGGAATTGAAAAGAGGAACTCAGCCGATATCAATGACTTATTCCTATATGAGAATAATGAAAGTGTACAAGAAAGAAAAGGAGAAGACCCATTAAAAGAATCAGTCTTTGTTCGAGACAGATGAGTCTTTTTTCGGAGTAGCTGTACTAAATGAAGATTTGAAATCTTCTTACTTATCAGAGTCCATTTCATAAGAATCTTCTCACTTATCAGAGTCCATTTCATAAGAATCTTCTCAAGAATTACCCATGGTATATCCAGAATATCTTGAATTTTGGATACCACGGTTGGGAATATCAAATAGGAAAAAATCTCGGAAAGGATGAATCTTAGATGTTTGAACCCACTCGTAGTAAAGATCGTTAGCAGCCATTCTTTGTAAATAGTCCATTCTAAGTAAATAATATTTTCTTCAATATTCCCTTCGAAAAGTTTTACAGAAAAAAGGTTTTTTTTATTGATTATTTTGATATGTCTTTTCTTAACGTATTTCTTTTGACTTCGAAAACTAAAAAGACTCCATTTTTCCTTCTTTCCGGATGGTAAAGATTTCTTAGAACATGGATTTGATCCACAGTCCATGTTTGAATTGACACTGAGATACTGATGCAAGTTCTTCATTTTGGAATCAGATCGATTCATATCTGAAAAAGATTGCCAAAAAGTTTTTTCCAATCTAAAAAGGTCCGCGATCGAGGAACTAGCTCTAGAAACGACTGGATCAGATTGAATTGGTCTTAAAAGGTCCGCGATCGAGGAACTAGCTCTAGAAACGACTGGATCGGATTGAATTGCATAAAGAGTTCTTGGAAAAATAAAAGATCTATAGAATCGATTATAGAATTTTTTATACAATTTATACATGAAAGATTTGTACAAGTTCTCTCTTTTGTAGCCACTTTTTGGAAAATCCTGATCCTGAGGTATGTTTATGTCAGATACCCTTGCAGAAAGACTCACAAACAAATGGTTTTTTTGACCGCCAACTATTTTGTTGCGAATAAACGAGATATTGAGGAATTTTCGATATGTAAGATCCTCATTATTGATACGAATTTTTTCCACAAAAAAGGGAAATCTTTTCTTACAAGAGACCCAGAACCAAAAGTGATGTAGATCATTCCAAAATCGAAGTCCATTTGCTTTATAAAAAGAAGATATCATTGAACTTCTATGAAATGCTTTCACGGGATTTAGCCAATTGTCTCGATCATGGGGTATGATGGAGAAATAGGAATCCGTGTTATCAAAGGATTTCCTGCGATTCTTTCTACTATGGAATGAGTCAATCATCCACTTTGATATTTCGTTGAAAAAAAATGGGAATATTCTTTCTTCATTGATCAATAAATTCGATCCTTGGAAAGTATTATGATCGTCCAATCTTTGAGAAGTATTATGATCGTTCAATAAGAAGGGTTTCAATTTCTTCAAAAGAACGATTTGAAGACGTAGTGGTTCGAACGACTTCTCCTGGATCGGATCTTTCAATTCATAAATGTACATCTCAGAACTATGAATGGCGATATTCCCGATATGTACAGAGAATCGGGGATATAACCAGTACAAAAACTTAGGAAAAAAGATAAGTAACTTATGAAAAAAGAGACGGGCCATGGGCAAAAGGACAAGAAATAACTTAGTGAAAGTGAATTCGTATAGGTCGAAAATTTCGGACCAATCAATCGAATCCCAATAACTCGAAAAATCAGTGATATGGAATCGTAATTGATCGAAGACTACTTGAAGCTTCTCCTGTTTCGAAGAGAAATATCCCAGGAAATCTTCCTGGAGATTCTGGAACTCATTCGACCATTTGCTATATGCATCAGGATACCCATTCCTGGATCTCTGGGTTCGACAAATAAGAGGGTCGAACCATTTCTTCTCAATCTTTGCCCAATTTGATAAATGTTGATTGATCGTAGATTTCATCCTAGTTCGATGATTCATACTATCTTTTCCAATGGAATCCTTTTGAATTCCATATTCAAAGTTGCGATCGGATCTATCCATTAGAAAGGATCGATTCGATCCATTTGTGTGGAATATATCATTCAAGGATTTTTTTTGATCCAACCTGTAGGAATCAATAGAAAGGCCAAATCTCCTATAATACACCAGATTCGGCTCCGTTATTGATAGAATGAATCGATTTACCATTTCTGCAAATCGATCTTCTGCATTCGATTTCTCCTTCGGAATCTTAGAATCCCCGGGGGAAATAGGATGAATTGAGACGGTTTTTTGGAAATACCTAATTATTATGAATAAATCAACCAGTTCTTTATGTTCCGATCGCCGCCTGAAGGGGACAAAAGAAACACCCAGTTTTCTCTTCCAAAGAGCCTTCTCTACAGGGGACCTCTCCGTAGGACTCGAACCCAGATAAAGTTCTGACCATCTGTCAGAGAAAAAAGAATGAATGGATCTTGTAGGATTCCCAAGAAATTCTTCGATTTCTTCCGGAAGCAGATTATTATTCATCTGCTTTTCACCTTCCGCGGATAGCCGGGACTTTGAGGAAGATCCAAAAAGACATTTCGGGAATCGACCTGATTCTATCTCTGTTCGTTCCACATTCTCATTTCTAATGGAATCGAAATGATCTATGGATTGATTAGAAGATCCTTTCAATTGGCTCGAATCCTTTCCTTGAATGAGATTCGATCTTGTCGAATCATATTGAATATTGAACAAGATATTCCGTACTTTCCTAACAAACCGATCCTTGTTTCCCAACCACACATTGTCGAACCAAAAATCCGATTCGTGCTGATTCTTCCCCCAACTAACCATCGGATCATCTATATGCCATAACAAAAGAAACTCCAGATGTTTGCTATTATTCTCTTTGAATGAGATCTCAATTCCAGCTACGGTTTCATTACAAAGAAAATCCCCCTTTTTTCCCATCTGGTTTCTCGACCACCATGAACTCCGCATGATACACTTTTTCTTTCTTGGGAGAACCCGAGTAATTTCTTCTCCATCCATAAAACAACTCCCAGAAAAGGTTTTTCCTTTTGGAGGATACAGGAGCGAAATCACAAACCTATGAATATTAGAAGAACAAAAAGATTCTTCCCTAGATCCAACCGAATTCATAGGTATAGGAAGAAACCCCCTCAAATAGATATTTTTTCGTTCAACTAGATTTCGATTTTGAATACGACATAAACAGACCCCTAGTACAAGTAGCATCACGCCCCTTACCACATTTTTGACGACACCATGGACACGTTTTACTCCATTTTGGATCCTGGAATCTCGAGTTATTAAACCTGTGTTGGTTAAATATCGATTGCTTCTTGAACCCCGGGAATTTTTTGAAATTATGATACCCAAAATTCGGGAGTCAAAGAGTCTCATAAAGCGTTCTTGGTCGAAAAAAATGTCTATGAAAGAGTGAGAATTCTTGATCTCTCTTAATATCTCTCTCCAGTCCAAGATCCAGCCGGATATCCAATCATGTGCTCTATTTTTCTTTTTTTTGACCATAAAATTCCTCCTTTTCTTTAAGATTATTAAGATTATTCGAAAAAAAAAAACGTTATCCTTATCTGACTACAAGAAGTTTGTACAATGTTGATGATCATTTTGATGTTTTCCTCTTTTTGATTTTTTGGTTTTTGATTTTTTGGTTTTTGATTTTTTTGGTTTTTTTTTTCTTCATTATAGAATATTTCTTTAACTGATTCTTTCAGGGCCTTGATTTGTTACATAAGTCTTAATTTCATATCTCCGAATGTGAAAAGACGTCAAAATATCTTCATATCGCTAATTAGTACTGCATCTTACAAATTGTAACCATATTATAGAATATTTCTTTAACTGATTCTTTCAGGGACTTGATTTGTTACATAAGTCTTAATTTCATATCTCCGAATGTGAAAAGACGTCAAAATATCTTCATATCGCTAATTAGTACTGCATCTTACAAATTGTAACCATATAAGCTACCAAGATGTTTTTCCCTCAAGCGAGTTCCCCACCAACTGTAGCGGCACCGTCTGCTAAAATTTGACCTTTTTGAATACATTGACCTCCCTGAACGCGGGGTTTTTGGTGGATCAAAGTTTTTTTGTTGGAACCTGGATACTTAACTAAAGGAATACTGAAAGTATTCCCATTCCTTGATAAAAAGATCTTGTGATTATCCGTAAAAAAGACCTTTCCCTGATGTTCAGAAAATCCGGATACTTTACTTCACTTGAATAAGGAAACGTGAAAATCCATGAATTCCTGCCTTCATTCCTTTTTCTTCTATTTTTTCCACTTCTATTTGATCCATTGGAAGGCTTTTTTGATAGAGTAAGACAGAATGGATTCTGGAACGAAGGGATTGATCATTCGAATGATCAACAAGTTATTATAATAATGCAATCTTCCCGTTGCGTATTGGTACTTATCGGGTATAGAATAGATCTGCTTCTCTTTGTTCTTACGAACAGAGTTGTTCCCTTATTTTGATTTTCAATGGGATGAAATCAAAATGAGCCCTTTCTGATACAGAATCTACTGAAAAAAGGTGAGGTACACAGTATATAGTCTTTTTAGTTTAATGCGATAAAATAAAGTGACATAGTTTCTATTTCTCTTAAGGGGTATTTCCATGGGTTTGCCTTGGTATCGTGTTCATACTGTCGTATTGAATGATCCCGGTCGATTGCTTTCTGTGCATATAATGCACACAGCTCTAGTTGCTGGTTGGGCCGGTTCGATGGCTTTATACGAATTAGCGGTTTTTGATCCCTCTGACCCCGTTCTTAATCCAATGTGTATGATTATGATCATACATCTTTTAGATTATGATGATACCTCTTATGTTAAGCATCCATGGCTGAATGGTTAAAGCACCCAACTCATAATTGGCGAATTCGTAGGTTCAATTCCTACTGGATGCACGCTAATGGGAATGTTCAATAAGTCTATCGGAATTTTCTCTCTATCAATGGGATCTCATCATCTATCCATAACGAATTGGTATAGTATATTCATACCATAACATAGGAAGAGTAAGAACTCGAATCCTGATCAATACTGGGACTCATAGGGAAGAAATTGGAGTTATGGATGGAATCCAATATGGAGTAGTTACAGGAAAAAGTCTTCGGTTATTGGGGAAGAATCAATATACATACTTCTAATGCCGAATCAGGATCAACTAAGACAGAAATCAAGTAAGTATTGGGTTGAACTCTTCTTTGGTGTTAAGGTAATAGCTATGAATAGTCATCGACTACCCCGAAAGGGTAGAAGGGGCCTATTATGGGACATACAATCCATTACAGGCATATGATCATTACGCTTCCACCAGGTTATTCTATTCCACCTCTTCTAGAGATTCTAAAGAAAAGAACTTAAAGAAAAATACTTAATAACACGGCGATACATTTATACAAAACTTCTAGTCCGAGTACACGCAATGGAGCTGTAGACAGTCAAATGAAATCCAATCCACGAAATAATCTGATCTATGGACGGCATCGTTGTAGTAAAGGTCGTAATGCCAGAGGAATCATTACTGCAAAGCATAGAGGGGGGGGTCATAAGCGTCTATACCGTAAAATCGATTTTCGACGGAATCAAAAAGACATATCTGGTAGAATCGTAACCATAGAATACGACCCTAATCGAAATACATACATTTGTCTTATACACTACGGGAATGGTGAGAAGAGATATATTTTACATCCCAGAGGGGCTATAATTGGAGATACCATTGTTTCTGGTGCAGAAGTTCCTATATCAATGGGAAATGCCCTACCTTTGAGTGCGGTTTGAACTATTGATTTACGTAATTGGAAGTAACCAATTAGGTTTACGACAAAACCTAGAAATCGATCACTGATCCAATTGGAGTACCTCTATGGAATAGACCTCAACAGAAAACTGTTGAGTAACGGCAGCAAGTGATTGAGTTCAGTAGTTTCTCATAGAGAATTATTGACTCTAGAGATATGGTAATATGGAGAAAATTGTTTGAAGCACGTACCGAACCGGAAGCGCCTCTTCTTTCAAAGAGAGGAGGACGGGTTATTCACATTTCATTTGATGGTCAGAGGCGAATTGAAAGCTAAGCAGTGGTAATGAAGATCCGCCGAAGAGATGTCTCCTACGTTACCCGTAATATGTGGAAGTATCGACGTAATTTGATAGAGTCATTCGGTCTGAATGCTACATGAAGAACATAAGCCAGATGACGGAACGGAGAGACCTAGGATGTAGAAGATGATAACATGAATGATTCGGCAGATTAGGATTCCTATATATCCACTCATGTGATACTTCATTATACGATGAAAAGATCTATTTTTTTCTATATCATCATATACATCTAGAAAGCCGTATGCTTTGGAAGAAGCTTGTACAGTTTGGGAAGGGGTTTTTTTTGATAAAAAAGAAGAATCTACTTCAACCGGTATGCCCTTAGGCACGGCCATACATAACATAGAATTCACACATGGAAAGGGCGGACAATTAGCTAGAGCAGCAGGTGCTGTAGCGAAACTGATTGCAAAAGAGGGTAAATCGGCCACATTAAGATTACCATCTGGGGAGGTTCGTTTGATATCCCAAAACTGCTTAGCAACAGTCGGACAAGTGGGTAATGTTGGGGTGACCCGAAAAAGTTTGGGTAGAGCTGGATCGAAGTGTTGGCTAGGTAAGCGTCCTGTAGTAAGAGGAGTAGCTATGAACCCTGTGGATCATCCCCACGGGGGCGGTGAAGGAAAAGCCCCAATTGGAAGAAAAAAACCCGTAACTCCTTGGGGTTATCCTGCGCTTGGAAGAAGAAGTAGGAAAAGGAGAAAATATAGTGATAGTTTGATTCTTCGTCGCCGTAAATAGGAATATTCCAAATCGAATTTTGGAAATTCGATGGGATGGGCGAACGACGGGAATTGAACCCGCGCATGGTGGATCCACAATCCACTGCCTTGATCCACTTGGCTACATCCGCCCCTTATCTAGGTAAAGGATTTTCTCTTTTTTGCATTCATCATTATTGTATTTATTCTGACCTCCATACTTAGATCGAGATATTGGACATAGAATGCCAATCTTTAACATGTCAAAAAAGGAGTAATCAGCTGTGATAGGTCCAAAAGAAAGAATTGTAGCTAATCCAAAGAAAAGATTTGTAGCTAATCCAAAGAAAAGAATTGTCGCTAATCCAAAGAAAAGAATTGTAGCTAATCCAAAGAAAACATTTGTAGCTAATCATTTATTCGAAAAAATGGAAAAAATCAAAAGGGGGGAGGAGATAATAGTCACTTGGTCTCGGGCATCTAGCATTCTACCCTCAATGGTTGGCCATACATTCGGGATTCATAATGGAAAGGAACATATACCTATTTATATAACAGAATCTATGATAGGTCACAAATTGGGAGAATTCGCGCCTACGCGGAATTTCGCGAGAGATGCAAGAAACGATAACGATAATAAATCTGTAATGAAGAATCAAAAAAAATAGGGATCAAACAAAGCAAAAAAAAAGGAAAGAGAAACACCCGTGGATTTTCAAAATCTTGAGTATTTCTCTTTCCTTACCATATTATTATTTCTTTTGTATAGAAACTTAATATTTTGATAAACCAACTAAGTATGCTTACAAAAAAAGAGGGTTTTCAAAGAGGTTTTAGAGACCCCCGGATATGCTTACCCTAAAAAGAGGTTTTAGAGACCCATGGACATGCCTACCCAATAAAGAGATTTTATCAATCTCTTGGTATGCCTACTCAAGAGAGGGATTTTCGATATCCCTAAGTATCTTTCTTTACCCAATATATTGGTTTGAAAAACCAATATATTGGGTATTTCTCTTACCTTTATATATTATAAAAAAAAGCAGTCTTAACCTATCTTATCCTTCAATAGAAGGAACTTCGGCAGCAGCTAGGTCTAGAGGGAAGTTGTGAGCATTACGTTCGTGCATTACTTCCATACCAAGGTTAGCACGGTTGATGATATCAGCCCAAGTATTAATAACACGACCCTGACTGTCAACTACAGACTGGTTAAAATTGAAACCGTTTAGGTTGAAAGCCATAGTGCTAATACCCAAAGCAGTGAACCAGATACCTACTACAGGCCAAGCAGCCAAGAAGAAATGTAAAGAACGAGAATTGTTGAAACTAGCATATTGGAAGATTAATCGGCCAAAATAGCCATGAGCAGCTACGATATTGTAAGTTTCTTCCTCTTGACCGAATCTGTAACCCTCATTAGCAGATTCGTTCTCAGTGGTTTCCCTGATCAAACTAGAGGTTACCAAAGAACCATGCATAGCACTGAATAAGGAACCGCCAAATACACCAGCTACACCTAACATGTGGAATGGATGCATAAGGATGTTGTGTTCTGCCTGGAACACAATCATAAAGTTGAAAGTACCAGAAATTCCTAAAGGCATACCATCAGAAAAACTTCCTTGACCAATAGGGTAGATCAAGAAAACAGCAGTAGCAGCTGCTACAGGAGCTGAATATGCAACGGCAATCCAAGGACGCATACCTAGACGGAAACTAAGTTCCCACTCACGACCCATATAGCAAGCTACTCCAAGTAAGAAGTGTAGAACAATTAGCTCATAAGGACCACCATTGTATAACCATTCATCAACAGATGCTGCTTCCCATATCGGATAAAAATGCAAACCGATAGCTGCGGAAGTAGGAATAATAGCACCAGAAATAATATTGTTTCCATAAAGCAGAGAGCCAGAAACTGGCTCACGAATACCATCAATATCTACCGGAGGAGCAGCAATGAAGGCAATAATAAATACAGAAGTTGCAGTCAATAAGGTAGGAATCATTAAAACACCGAACCATCCAATGTAAAGACGATTTTCAGTGCTGGTAATCCAGTTACAGAAGCGACCCCATAAACTTGTGCTTTCGCGTCTCTCTAAAATTGCAGTCATGATCAAATTTGGATTTATTCTATTCTCAAGGACTCCCAAGCATACATATTAACTAGAACTCGAATTAATAGAGATGAGTTAATTGATAGAAGGCTTGTTAATTAACCATTATAGCATAGTTCTATTTCAATGTCAACCCATGCTAAACTAAAACAAGCACATATATTAACTAGAACTTGAATTAATAGAGATGGGTTAATTGATAGAAGGCCTGTTAATTAACCATTGTAGCATAGTTTTATTTCAACGTCAACCCATGCTAAAAAAAAAGATCTATTTTTGATCATATCATGAAAGAACATACTATAACATTACAAAATAGTAAAAAAAAGGAGAAAAATATTCCAATGTTTTTATGGGTTGCCCGGGACTCGAACCCGGAGCTAATCGGATGGAGTAGATAATGTCTCGTCTGCTAGAATAAGAAAAAACCCCTCCCCAAATCGTGCTTGCATTTTTCATTGCACACGACTTTCTCTATGTATACAATCATATTGATATTTTGATAAGATAGTTTACTAATTTGAAACTAATTGAGTTGATTAAACTATAAACTCCAAGTTCGTGTAGTAAATTTGAGCATTTCAGAATCCTAATTTCTCAAAATCCAATTCTTTGTTTTTTTTATTTCAAAGATAACAGATTTCGAATCTATTGAAATTCTAGGTCTCATGATTGATTAGATCATGAATATGGGTAATATTCAAATACCAAATACGTTCTTTGTTTGATCTATGGAAAGAAAAATGCATTTTTTTTTTG
Source organism: Rhynchospora breviuscula (assembly GCA_027562975.1). NCBI lineage: Eukaryota > Viridiplantae > Streptophyta > Magnoliopsida > Poales > Cyperaceae > Rhynchospora > Rhynchospora breviuscula. The sequence goes on from JAMQYH010000123.1 coordinate 10,640, forward strand.
AAGACTAAAGAAAGAACTTGTTCTTCTTCTATAAGAAATTCTTCCAATAATCTTGGACCTAAACTTTGCAAAAGAGTACGTACTGTACTCTTATGTTTACGAGCCAAAGTTCTAGCACACGAAAGTCGAAGTATATACTTCATTTGATACAAAATTCTCTTTTGAGAAGATCCACTATAAAAATGGAAAAGATTTTTCCATATTCGACCAAATCGACTAATAATATCATAATCTGATAAATCTGTCCAGATTGGCTTACTAATAGGATGTCCTACTACAGTACAAAGTGAAGCTTTAGACAATGATCTAATGAGAAGAATGACTGGAACTATATTATCAAATCTCTTAATAATAGTGTCTATTAAGACAGAATACTCTAGTATTTGACTTCTTACCACCAAATGATTTCTTTTTACATTTGAAGAATAACCAAGAAAGTCCAATGAATAACATTCGAATTGGTTTCTATGAAACCTATTCGATTGAGACCAAAAATGAAAATAATATTGCCAAAAACAGACAAGATAAGATTTCCACTTCTCCATAAAAAGATCGGTCCCTTTTGATGCTAGAATTGCTTTTCCTTGGTATCGAACATAGTGCATGAAAGGATCTGTAAAGGACCATATAGATCTTTGGAAAAAAGTCTGATGCACTATTCTAAAATGCTCTATTTTTCCATAATAATAGATTCGCTCAAGAAAGGTTCCAAAAGATGTTAATCGTAAACAAGAAGATTGTTTACGAATAAACAGCAATAAAAACTCATATTCCGATACATAAGAATTATATAAGAAACGAGAGAGTCTTTTATTTTCTTTTGAAAATATAGAAACCAGTCTCTTTGAAATAATGAGACTATTCCAATTAGAATAGTCTAAGAGAAAGAATCGCAATAAATGCAAAGATGGAATATCTTGGATCCAACATTGAAGAATTTGGACTAAGATTTCAAAATGAATAGGATAAGGTATTAGTATGTCCGAGACATTATTTAAATACAAGAATTTCTCCTCTAAAAAAGAAAATATTGAATGAATAGATCGTAAATTTTGCAATTTTGATATTTCTTTTGGATTTCGAGAGGAGGAAAATCGAAATCCTAGGGAGAATGGAATTTCTATAACAACACTAAAACCCTCAGATATCATCTGAGAAAAAAAATGAGCATAAAAAAAACGGTTGGGCTCATTAATTTGATTTTGGTTACAATTTTGAACAACCGAATTCATCAAATAATTCGGTTGATACATTCGAGTAATTAAACGTTTTATAAGTATTAAACTAGATTTCTTGTCATAGTGAATCAGCTTTTTCACAGGTTCAAAAGGAACATTTAAACCATAATCATAAGCAAATACATAGATATACTCTTGAAAAAGGAGTGGATATAAACATTTTTGTTGACGAAAATGATATTTTTCTAGGTATTTTTGAAATTCTTTCATTGACATGTCTACTTGAACCAGAAGAATTGAGGCTTTTCTAGGTTTATCAGATGATACATAGTGCAATATGGTCAGAACAGAGTGTTGATTATTTAATTGAATCAAATCAATATTCAAAAATACTCCGGAAAAGAAACGAGTAGTCCAACCTATTCAAAAAAACGATATTGTTCTTTTTTTTTTCCATACAATTAGTTTATGGATTTGTTCGGATTTGAATTTCAGAGGTTAAACATCTTTTATTTTTGAAACCCAATTGCTCTTTTGATTTTGGAATCAATCTTTTTTATCAATATACGGTTTCTTCTACACATTAATCTCCAATTCAAAATAAAGAATAATTAGGATTCATTCCAAAAATGAATCAGATCTAAAGTTCAATCATAAAAGAACTCATCCATTTTTTCCCCGATCAGGTACTAATATATTTTTAACATATAATTAGATCGGGAAATCGTTCCAATGAAGAACATAAGCTCGTTTCTTTTTTATTTGAAAACGAATTGGAGCCATAGGGCTCTATCCATTTATTCACTAGACCCAACGAAAATTCGGAAATTCCTTTTTTCTCCTTCTTTTTTCTTCCAAAACTCAAAACAGTTTTTGAGAACTTTAAAAGATTCGGATTAAGAAGAAATTCCAAAAAATTCGATTTTCAATAAAAGAAAATCGAGAAATAGTAGTAAATAAATTGAAAAAATTCAAGAATAAAATTATTCTTACGACATGCTGTTTTTTCCATTCATTACCTTTGAGGATCAGTCGCGGTCTTATAGACTCTACCAAAAGTCTGGACGAATTTTTTGCTTCATCCAAATGTGTAAAAGATCGTAGTCGCACTTAAAAGCCGAGTACTCTACCATTGAGTTAGCAACCCCAGATAAATGATAAATAAAGAGACAGGTAGATATGATCGAAATCAAATCAATTTTATTGCATAAGTCTGTCAATACGTGAAATTAACGACATAGAAATCATTCGAGAAAAAAATCTCAATTCAATTACTAAAATTGCGAAAATCGACTATGAAATCCATTCCAATCAAAATGAAAAATCTCCTATTTTTATTTTCTTTTTTGATCAAATTCTTCTTCTTGAATTCTTCGTCTTTATTAAAGACGATATCTTGTATTAAGATAAAATACAAACGGAATATTTGAATAAATCGAATGTTTGAATAAAGTGAAGAAAAGATAGAGAACGAACTAAATCGATCTATTGATCTACGATCAAATTATATTTGATCATATACAATATTGTATTGATCAAATATAATTTGTCAATAGGAACTCAATATTTCGAAAAATAGAAATACAAACTCCCCTACTTCTCTCCTACTTAAGGTTTTATATATTTTTTCTTTTTATATGCCAAAATCTCGTTCTTTCCTTGCTTTCATTAACCCAAACCTCTTTCCTTAAAGAATTCTGTCTTCCTTAAGATATCATGAACAGTCTCTGTAGGTTGAGCACCTTTTTCAAGAAAATAAAGAATAGCAGGAACGTTTAAATAAGTTTTTTTCTTTATTGGATCATAAAGACCCAGTTTTCCAAGATCTTTTCCTTCTCTTCGAGACCTAGCATCAATTGCAACGATTCGATAGATGGCTCATTGGGATAGATATAGATAAAAAAAAGGTCCCCCAGAAACGTATATGAGATTTTCATCTCATACGGCTCAAGAAAAATGTTACAAATTTCTGAATAGAATGGAAAATGGGATAATCAAATCATGAATTAGACTATGATTCAAATAGACTCCTTTTTCCTTTCGTTACAGAAAAAAAAATAGCATTCATACTCATAACTCAAGTTAAATAATAATATTTTTGAAAAAGTTCAAAGGAAAATTCTTATTGATTTCTTGAGCTGTCTCGAAACTCTTTTGCTTGTCTTATCTCTAACCTACTTATACCTGTCAATATTATCAATTCCATTGTTGAGACAATTTCAAATAGTGTTTTCTTGTTCCGGAATCTTTTCTATTTTCTTTCTAGAATCTTTGGGTTTATACATTACTTCGGAGACCTTTATTCCTGTCAAAAGGAAAGCAACATACCTTCTTTTTGATTTCCTTCTTTTCTTTATAAATAAAATACGAAGGATTCACTCCCATTCCACCTTATGATCAAAAGAGTTTTACCAGTTTCCAACAACCTTTCTTTCTATTTTTTCCAATTGTTCGAATTGGTTTTTCGCTTTTTGATTTCGATGCTAAGAATATACTTACAAAGTTGGTCTAAATTCATTGAATTTTATTAATGAATTCTCAATAACCCTAGATCCTTTCCCCTGTTTGATAAACAATCAAGTCTTTTTATCTCGAGCTCCATCATGTACTGTTTACTGACAACCTAATATAAATTAGGTTTTTGACAGAACAGAACAGATTATGTCGAGCCAAGAGCATCTTCATTACTATAGAAAATGGTGGATATCAAAATCCACAGACAATTATGTCCTTCAAGTCGCACGTTGCTTTTTACCACATCGTTTCAAACGAAGTTTTATCATGACAGTCTTCTAATTTTATTTAGAAACAGTATGGAATTGATTCAATATGGAATCATGAATAGTCATTGGTTTAACTTATAATAGTTCATATCTATCGGACGGGTAAAGAAAAGAATATGGTTAAATTAACCGAGATCTTTTCCAGAAAAATCAACTGAATCCACCTAATCTTGGTTAGGCTTTGTTTCTTTGTTATCTCTTTCCTCTGCTGAATCGCCGCTCATTGAATTTGTGCTTTCTGGGTCCAACAATGATTCAGGAGAAGTGGGATTCTCCATTGCTTTATGATCATCTGTCGTTTGTTCTATCCCATGAGGTTTTGATAATACTCGGGGAAACCGATACAAAATCCTTCCTTTTTTTGAATCAAACTCACTGATTTCGATCTTGACTCTATCCCCCAGTACCACGAGTACATGATTACGACGTATATTGCCAGAGAGATAACCCAGAACGATTTGATTATTATGATCCAAACGCACGTGGAAAAGGATATCTTTGATCGGTTCCACAATGGTTCCTTCATACACAAGTCGTCTTTTCCCGTTGTTATCTTTTCTAGGAGTGCCACTCTTGTTTTTTTTCATAAACAACATGGATTCTATTCATATTAATAAATTGTTATTTAACCCTAACTAATTCGAATTGCTCGTTTCTCTTTAACGCAAAAGAGAGTTGTTCTCTCTAACTTTTTCCCCGTATTTTGGAATCGTAGAAAAATATCTGTGAAACCAAAAGTTATCAGTTCAAATCCAAGGAAGGCCTTTTTCTATTTTGAAATAGAAAAGGAGTTTTCTTGGAAAGAGCCATAAGGCTATCCCCATCCTAAGGTGCTATACTACTAAATGAAAGGATCTTGTCAACGTCCATAAAGAATAAAAGAATTCCCATTTCGTTATCTTTAGTAATTCAAGATAAAAAATAATTAGCAACAAGGGTAAAATAATAATTGGATCAATATAATGTTGGCCAATAATAAAATTATTATTCAAAATACTCGAATAAGATTCTTATTCAAGAATCTTATAATTCTTTATTGAAATGATTCTTTATAATGATTCTTTATATAGCTAGAATGACCCTCGCAAATTGCAGACACTAATTTGTTAAGAATCCATCGAATTGAAACTTTATCATTGTCATTGGCTGGAATTGGAATATCTACAAGATCTGGATCACAATTTGTATCGATTAAACAAATTGTCGGAATACCCAAAGTAATACATTCTCGAAGAGCTATATATTCTGTTTGCTGATCAATGATGATTACAATATCAGGTAACTCCTTCATATATTTGATTCCGCTGAGGTATCTTTGCAAAATAGCTAATTTTCTCTTCAATATTGCTGCATCTCTTTTGCGAAGATACTTGAATTGGCCCGTATTTTCTAATACTTTTAAGTCCCTTAACTTACGAAGTTTTGCTTGTGTAATGACCCAATTTGTTAACATACCACGAAACCATTTTTTATTAACATAATGACACCGAGCCCTTATTGCAGCCAACCCTACTGAATCCGCAGCTTTTTCGGGTAATTGTTTAGTACCTACGATTAAAATGTTTTTTCCTTGACTTGCTGCATCAAAAAGTAAATCACAAGCTTCTGATAAAAAACGAGCAGTTTTAGCGAGATTTGTAATATGTATACCTTTACGTTTGTGTTTGCCCTTTGCAAGGATATAAGGAGTTATTCTAGGATTCCATCTCTTTTGACTATTACCTAAATGAACTCTTGCTTCAATCATCTCTTCCAAATTAATGTTCCAATATCTTCTTATCATTTTCTCTCTCACTTCCTTTTTGTTTTTTCTTTTTTTTAATAATAAAAAACGATGTACCTTGAAATAAATAATTGTTCCGATGGAACCTTCTACCGGTAATTCACCATTGATGCATGACACAAACCCTAACCAACTTTTTGAATTACTTATTTGATTTATTCTGACTCGATTGATTCAAAAATCCATAATCAGATTGAGTTCCAAAATTCTAGTTAAAGGAAAAAATGAATATGTTTTCGTTTTAATATTTAAGTAAAGAATAGTGAAATCCCATAAAAAAAAAAAGATTTTTATAACGTTTCATCAGAATTTGTCTCATAAAGATTATTTGTTACGTCAGAACATCATAATTCTTTATGATGTAACATAATCTCTATCATTTCCAACTCAAATAGACTTTTTGTTTTTTTTTCTAAAGCAAAACTTTTCTCGTGTCTTGAAGGATGTACACATTTTTTCAATCCAGTACCAATAGGTAAAATCCTTCCCAGAACAACGTTTTCTTTCAGCCCTTTCAACCAATCAATACGACCTTGCAGAGCAGCTTTTGCTAAAACTCGAGCAGTTTCTTGAAAACTTGCTTCGGATATGAAACTTTGAGTATTCAGAGAGGCCCTTGTTACTCCCAATAAGATTGCCTGATAAAAGATTGATTCATCCAGAGCACGTCCTGCTCGTTCTGCTCGTAATAACCCAATTAACTCTCTAGGCAAAAAGACGTTAGACATCCCATCTTCTGAAATCAACACTTTTGATGTTACTTGACGTACAATAATCTCGATATGTCTATTATGGATATGTACCCCTTGGGATCGATAAACTTTTTGAATCTTATTAACCAAAGAAATACGACTTTGGGCTATGGTTAGTTCAGCTCCAATGAAGAAAACCCAAGGTACTCCAAGAATTCTTGGTATACATTCATTCCAGGTTTCAACCCTCCTTTTGAGGTTTCTCGATATTAAATCAATCGAACGGACTTCAAAAATTTGTTCTACTTTTGGAAGACCTTGCGTTATATCGCTAGATCTCGATTTTTCATATAGAAATGTAACTAATACATCCCCTTTATAAAAGATTTCCCCATAATGACCATGAACGGTTGCGCCTGAAGTGAGCAAATAGGGCTTAGCTGACCTTATAACTAAAGAATCAAGATTAAGAATTACAATCTGACCAGATTTTTTGACGTATGGTTTGTCTTGAAATAAACATACATTTTCGCAAATAAATTGTCCAAGACTTATTATTGTCGATGTGTCTTCCCAACTATCGTCATGAACGTTGGGGTACCAATTCCAATCGAATGGGTTAAAAAAAAAGCCATCGGGATTATAAATTCTTCTATTCTCATCTATTAAACAGTATTCAGCTAGTTCAAGTTGAACTATTCTACATCTATTATAGATTTGAATCAATACTTTGACAGTCTGCTCCAAAAGAGAAGGTCTTACAATTAAACATGAATCAAACGCAGAATTTTCTATATCTATAGAAAAGATGTTGAGTAACAGAAAAACCTCTTTCAAATTGTCAAAAAAATCAAACCAATTGTCAAAGTAGGCAGGGAAAAAATATTTATTTAATAAGACCTCATTATGAGTTACTAAATTAGTAACTGAATAAAAATTTGTTATTTTCGGTATAATAGCGCCTAACGGACAAAAAATAAATAGGGGATTCCTATTTATTGGAATAGTATTCTTTTTGAATCGATCCATTCGAGAACAATTGGACGATGACAAGATTATCAAAGATTGGTAATCCTTATTTCGATTTAACAAAGTACCCATAGTTCTTTGCCGTTGACTAAATGATTCAATCTTTGTCTTAGAGTCAAAAGGATTGATATTGGTACGATCTAATCTATTCTCAGGAATCAATCCTGAACTTGCTCTTTCATATCTTTTTCCAATATATGAAATAGTAGGCTTAAGTAACTCCATTTTTATGAAATTGCGAATTAAATAACTTGTCTTTATCTCAACAAATAAAGCATGAACCTCTTCTTCTATAGAAGAACTCTTTTGTTCTTGGTCCCAATTCAATACTAAACAAGTCCGAACTAATTGAGTACTTTTGAAACAAATTATTCGAATTGAGTTGCTATCTCCATAAAGGAAAAAATTGACAACTCTAAGTTGAAGATTGTCTTTTTCTTGCAAGAGATCCTGAGGGAAAAGCATTGCTAAATCAATCTCATCAGGTATTTCATATGGAGTTATAGGTCGAACTGAAACAAAATACTTTTTCTTGATAAGTGTGATTCCTTTAATATAGATCCAATCTTTCCATTTTTTGGATTTCTTAGAATTTTTTTTTCCGGTTTCGCGTGGTATCAAAATATTGCTGTGCCTAAATATCTTATCTGTTTCCCTCGGAAAATGAATATCTCCAGAAAATATTTTGAGTTTAATATATTTTTTTGTTTTCTCCACTTGGACTAATCCACCGACTCGGCTTCTTATATCGAAAGTAAGCCGTGTATTTACTCCAATGATACTATTGTTCCGGACCTTTATAGAAGCGGATCTTCGTAAGGATAAGGTATGAACTTCTTCGGGAATGAAAAAAAACGAATCTACTTTCCTTTGGTATTCCGGGATCAATTCTTGTGTTCCTTGATCCTCAATTCGCTTTTCGTATTCCTTTTGGTATTCCTCTTCTTCCTCCATTAGCATTTGGTCTTCCAGACTCCATTCTTCTGTTCCTTGATCCTCAATTCGCTTTTCGTATTCCTTTTGGTATTCCTCTTCTTCCTCCATTAGCATTTGGTCTTCCAAACTCCATTCTTCTGTTCCTTGATCCTCAATTCGCTTTTCGTATTCCTCAAAGTATTCCTCTTCTTCCTCCATTCGCTTTTCGTATTCCTCAAAGTATTCCTCTTCTTCCTCCATTCGCTTTTCGTATTCCTCTGCTTCCTCCATTAGCATTTGGTCTTCCAGACTCCATTCTTCTGTTCCTTGATCCTTTTGGTCTTCCTTAATTCGCTTTTCGTATTCCTTTTGGTATTCCGGGATCAATTCTTGTGTTCCTTGATCCTCATGGTATTCCTTAATTCGCTTTTCGTATTCCTTTTCGCGTTCCTCATAGTATTCCTTAACTCGCTTTTCGCGTTCCTTTTTGCGTTCCTCATAGTATTCCTCTTCTTGCTCCATTCGCATTTGGTCTTCCAGACTCCATTCTTGTGTTTCTTGATGCTGACGCTCATTAAGTAGCCTTTGGATTTCCATTTCGCATTCCTTTTCGTATTCCAAGACAATTTCTTTCAATGTTTCATCCATTTGCATTTCTTTTTCCATACTCGCTTTTTCCCTTTTGTGATCCTCCATCCACTTTTTATGTTTTTGTTGATATTCAATCAACATTTGGGATAGCCGATCTTCGATTTCTCGACGCTCACTCAACGTATGGTATTCCGGAACTTCCTCTATTCCTTGATCCTCAATCACAAACAAACCCTCTTTTTTTATGATTGACTTCATCTCTATGGTTTCATATTGAATAATTCCTGAACTGTTTATTCTGTATCGTGGATCATCAAAATAAGCAAGAATACTATTTCGATGGAAAATACCGTTTATGGGTATTTCCATTGAAAGAGAAAAATAGGGTATTGGTTCTTTTTCTGATTCTTTATCGTATTTGAATGGGATCAAAAATCGGTTTCTTCGCTTTTTCGCCAAGAAATACAAATTCTCTTGCTGAATAGAAGGATATATGAAATTCGAATGATTAATCGATATGATTTGATCAGTCCGTGACTGTTCCAAAATTTCTCCTTTACTAGAAGTGTCCAACACTTTACATCTTACTTGATTATTAGTCATTGAAAGGTCAGGAATAGAAAGAAATCTTTCTTCAACAGAAAAAGAATCAACATTCATTTGATCTTGATCCTTGTGGACTAACAAAGACACTCTACCGGATCTGCAAGAACTTCCTGCTAATACCCATAAATGACTTGTTTTTGGTAATAGATGCACATTACTATATGGATGTTTAGGTGTATGGTAGACATCGGTACTCCAGTGCAATTCTCCCCCTGATTCCGAATAGATATGTTTTTGTACTCTCTCTTTAAAAGGAAAAGTAGACATTCCAGTACGAATCTCAGCAATAACTTGTTCAGACTCTACATATTGATCATTTTGAACTAAAATCAAACTTTTCGCGGGGATGCTCAAATCATGAATCATATCCCGACTTTCTATAGTTACATAAAAGTCTGTAGAACACAGAAAGGCAGGATGCCCATGACGGGTACGTGTGGGATGAAGCAAATCCTCGTTGAATTTGATTTTTCCATGAAAAGGAGTTCGTACATGTTGTGCGGTCCCACCTGTAAATACTCCACCAGTATGAAAAGTTCTTAATGTGAGCTGAGTTCCCGGTTCCCCAATCGATTGACCCGCAATAATACCTACAGCTTCTCCCAATTCAACCAAATCACCATGAGTGGGACTCCGACCATAACATAATTGGCAGATCCAAGATGTACTCCTGCAAGTGAAAGGAGTTCTAATATATATTGGTTGTGCTCGAAAGGCTATGAATTGATTGATCAGTCCAATCCCAATATCTTGATTTCGAGTGGCAATGCATCGTAGACCAATATAGATATCATCTGCTAATACACGACCCATTAGTGTTTGGACAAAAAATGTTTCTGTCATCCCGTTTTTAGGGCTCACGGAAATACCTTGGATAGTACCACAGTCTCTTCTACGTACAATAATGTGTTGAACTACTTCCACAAGTCTACGAGTAAGATATCCAGCATCTGCTGTTCGTATAGCAGTATCTACAACTCCTTTGCGAGCTCCATAACAAGAGATTATATATTCGGTCAAAGAGAGTCCCTCACGTAAATTACTTTGAATGGGTAAATCAATCATTTGCCCTTGGGGATCTGACATTAATCCTCTCATACCTACTAATTGGTGTATCTGAGATGCATTTCCCCTAGCTCCTGAAAAGGACATTAAATAGACTGGGTTAGAAGGATCAGTCATCTGAAAGTTAGGATTCATTTCTTGTCTCAAATATTCACTTGTAGCATACCATATTTCAATAGATTGACGTAATTTTTCTACTGCGTGTACATTCCCATAATGATGGTGTTTCTCCAAAAGAGAACTCTGTTGTTCAGCATCTTGAACTAACCATCGTTTCGATGATATTGTTAAAAGATCATCAATTCCTAATGAGATAGATGTAGCAGTGGCTTGATGGAAACCTAAAGTCTTTAGTTGATCTAAGATATGGGATGTATATCCCATTCCAAAATGATCTATTAATCTGCTAATAAGTCGTTTCATAGCAGTTCCATTCATGACTTTATTGTAAAAGGCTTGTTCTGTCATAATTACCTCTATATCCTGCTGAGTGGGATTCGACAATAGACATGAGTCAGTGATTTGAAGATAGAATTTCCTTTCCTTTATCTGAATCTTAATTCATGCAGACATTCATAAATTTTGATACTAGTGAAATTCGAAAAAACCGAATCGAATTTCACCGACCAGAAAGAGCATCAACTAATCGATTTTTTGAGTTTCGATAGTGTACGAATATACCGGGCTCGACTAAAGCCTTGTACGGCTTCTTCTATCTCTCGATAAAAAGAAATATGACCAAGAGTGGTTCGAATGTATATATACCGGATTTCATCTTTTGTGCTTCTTATTATGAGATAGTGCCCATAAATCTCATGAGAAGCACCCAAAGATTCGTATTGAACTTCAATGGGAACCTCACTTGACCCAACAACACGTTGATCTAGTTTCCATCGGAGCCACAAAGGGCTATCTAAACCAATTTTTTTTTGCCGATAAGCTCCAAGTGCATCATATGAGCTAGAAAAATAAGGTTCTTTTTCTGTATCATAGCTATCGTTTTTATTGTCAACTGGTTGATTTTGATAGTTTTTGCAATTATATGGATTATACTTATTTCGATTATACCTATTTGCACAAATCCCTCGACGATTCCCGATGGTTAATACATAGAGTCCGATAAGCATATCTTGAGTTGGTACACAAATAGGGTCTCCAATAGCAGGAGATAACAAATTGATATGAGAAAACATAAGTAAACGAGCCTCCGCTTGGGCTTCCAAAGATAAAGGTAAATGAACAGCCATTTGATCTCCATCAAAGTCTGCATTAAAACCTTTACAAACCAATGGGTGTAAACAAATAGCACGCCCCCCCACTAAAATGGGTTGGAAGGCCAATATGCCTAATCTATGCAAAGTGGGTGCTCTATTTAATAATACAGGATGCCCCTGCATAACTTCTTGAAGGATTTCCCATACAATAGGTTCTTTTTCGCGCTCCTTAATCTGCCTTTTAGCAGTCGCTGTGTTAGAAGCGAAATGTTTCCTAATTAGATCACGGATTAGAAATGTTTGGAAAAGCTCTATTGCAATTTCTCGAGGTAATCCACATTGATGTAATGAAAGAGAAGGACCCACAACAATAACAGAACGCCCTGAATAATCAACCCGTTTCCCAAGCAAAGTCTCACGAAATCTTCCCTCTTTCCCTCCAATTATATCTGAAAAAGATTTGTAAACTTTATTATAACCATCCCTCTTCGGTTCTCCGCGGACCCCAGTATCAAGAAGTATATCCACAGCTTCTTGTAATAATTTGACCTGAGAAATTACAACGTCTCTGTCCGAAGAGATACTTGGGGCTAATAGATTACTAAGAAGATTATTCCGACTAATAACTCTTCTATAGAGCTCATTAATATCCGAACTTATTAGCTTACCCCCATCTATCTGAATAATGGGCCTCAATTCGGGAGGAAGAACTGGTAAAAAGGACAGAATCATCCATTCGGGTTCTATATTTGTTTGAAGAAAATGTTTAGCTAATCCCATACGTCTAACCAAAAAATTCTTTCTTATTTGAATTTTGATATCTTCTGATTCATTTCCAACGTCTGCTAATTGGTTCCATTCTACTAATGAATTCTCGATAAGAATTCGCAAATCTAAATCAGCTAATTGCTCTCTAATAGCATCAGCTCCTGCCATAATTTCTCGATTTTGAAATGTCTCGAAGCCTTGGGTACTAAAAAAAACTGGAATGCTGTATTTCCGGGATTGGATTTCATATTCGAATGAACCTCGTAATCGTAAGAAAGTCGGTTTTTTAGTTATGGGCCTAGCAAAAGAACAATCGAGATAGGTTCCTATAGGATTCCCCCCTTTCAAATCGGACGTGAAGGTTTCCTCTCATCCGGCTCAAGTAGTTGCACTAAATCAAAAAGGAGTTCTTTCTTATTTTTAGACTTTTTTAGATAAAACGTTACAAAGAACTACTCTTTACTCAAGTTCCCAGTCAAAAAAATCTCTCGTTGATTCATTCTTTTTTGACTTCAAATGGATGAATGAATTACTTATCAAAAATGAGAATGTCAAATTCCTGAGTAGTCTACTTCCCTTATGAATTCTCTTCAAGACTTTGGATTCTTGAATTCATACGGGATTTATTTGTCTATATCTCATTCCATTTAATCTTTTAGGTCCCTACTCACCTCGGCGGTTATGTCTTAATATCCCTTGAAGCATATATGCGATAGATAAACTCCTGTAACCATACTATAATTTGCTTGCTTAAGCAAAATCTTTCTCTGAAAGAGATGGAACGGTAAATCCCATGAAAAAAGATTTTTCACAAGGTATAACTAGCTATTCCTGTTTATCTATTACGGAATCGACCATGGATTAATTCCCCTTTAAATTGGAAGTATAGAATACACCAAAAATCCTGAGTTTCATGTTATTTCTTCCAAAACACATGTCAGACCAAGGGCATCCCAAATGGATCGAATGGGATGACAGTTTCTCAATTCGAACCTGTCAAATGAGAATTTTGATCAAATCACACACCGCAATATACTAGGCTTTTTAATTCCTTAAGGGATTTATCTAAAAGAGTCGCGATATAACTAGGAAGACGTTTGAAATACCACACATGAGTCACTGGACATGCAAGTTTGATGTACCCCATTTGATATCTTCGTATCCTAGAATTAGCAAATTCTACCCCACATTCTTGACAAAATCTTGGGTTTTCTTTTTCAGCCCCAATCTCTCGATAAATTCCACACGCACAAAATCCACTTTTTATGGGTCCAAAGATTTTTTCGCAAAACAATCCATTTGTTTCTGGTTTATTGCTTTTATAATGAAATGTTTGAGGTTCTGTTACCTCTCCAACTATTTCCCCATTAGGTAGGATTCTGGTCGCCCAAGCCTTTATTTGTTGAGGAGAAACTGGTCCAATTTGAAGTTGTTGATGTTTATACTGGTCAATCATAAAAAAAGATTGAAAGGATTATTAATTCAGATCACACGTCCTTCCTATGAATCTGGAAGTTCTTTTCAGATATAAGGAAATAATTCAGTTCTAGAGCCAAAGATCGTAGTTCCCGAACAAGTACTCGAAAAGATTCTGGAACATCATCGTCGGGGTTAGGAGCTCTTCCTCCAATAAGCATAGTATTGAATACTTCTTTACGAGCTCTAATATGATCAGATTTATAAGTAAGCATTTCTTGTAAAATATGAGCAACACCAAATCCTTCTAGAGCCCAAACTTCCATTTCTCCTACTCGTTGTCCCCCTTGGTTAGCCCTTCCTCTAAGGGGTTGTTGTGTAACAAGTGCGTAAGGCCCAGTAGAACGCCCATGAATTTTATCATCAACTTGATGAATTAATTTGAGAATATAGGACTTTCCTATTAGAACAGGTTGTTCAAAAGGATCTCCTGTTCTTCCATCAAATATTCTGCTTTTTCCAGGGTATTCAGGCTCAAATACCCATGGATTTTTTGTTTGTTTACTGGCTTCATATAATTCAGAAAAGACTAGTTTTCTCGAAGCCTCTTGCTCATATCTTTCATCAAAGGGTGCTATTCGATAATGTTTCTTTAGCAGATCCCCTGCTAATCCAAGCGAGCATTCAAATAGCTGTCCCACATTCATTCGTGAAGGTACTCCTAAAGGATTGAAGACCATATCAACAGGTGTTCCATCTTGCAAATAGGGCATATCTTGTCGAGGCAAAATCTTGGAAATGATACCTTTATTGCCATGTCTTCCAGCTACTTTATCACCTACTTTTATTTTACGTTTCTGTAAAATATATACACAAATCATTTCTAAAATACCACTCGAATCGCCCTTCTCAATCCATTTCACATCAATAACGAGACCTCTTCCACCTATAGGCAGTCTTAGAGAAGTTTCTTTTGCAGTGGATAAATCCATGCCAAGTATAGCTCCTAATAACGTATCCTCAGGGAACGATTCATCCTCCGTTGGCGTTAATTTACCTACTAGAATATCACCTGTTTCTACCCAAGATCCCAGCATCACAATCCCGTTCCTATCCAATTTGCGGAGGAAATGAGTCTCGAGATGGGGTATTTCCTTAGTGATTCTTTCAGGGCCTTGATTTGTCACATAAGTCTTAATTTCATATCTCCGAATGTGAAAAGACGTCAAAATATCTTCATATATCAGACGTTCGCTAATTAGGACTGCATCTTCAAAATTGTAACCCTCCCATGGCATATAAGCTACCAAGATGTTTTTCCCTAAAGCGAGTTCCCCACCAACTGTAGCGGCACCGTCTGCTAAAATTTGACCTTTTTGAACACACTGACCTCCTTGAACGCGGGGTTTTTGGTGGATCAAAGTTTTTTTGTTGGAACCTTGATACTTAACTAAAGGAATACTGAAAGTATTCCCATTCCTTGATAAAACGATCTTGTGATTATCCGTAAAAAAGACCTTTCCCTGATGTTCAGCTATAACTGAAAACCCCGAATCTACAGCCGTTTGGCCTTCTAATCCAGTTCCAACAATACACTTCTCGGACTGAGAAAGTGGAACTGCTTGGCGCTGCATATTAGAACTCATTAAAGCTCGATTCGCGTCATTATGCTCGATAAAAGGAATAAGGGAAACTCCCATAGAAAAATAGTGGGAGGGAAAAATGCTTCGAAGATGAATCTGTTCCCACGCAATAGTCAGGAATTCTTGACGGTATCGAGCGGGAACAACCTCTTCTTCTTGAATACCCCGATTCAAGGCCAAAGAATTTCCTGCTGCTACCATATAATATTCATCTCTAGTTGGTGATAAATAAACCATCTGTGCTTCTTTTTTTCTTGGTTTCTCAGGTATTTTATAAAACGGACTCTCTATAGATCCCCAATGACCAATCCTCGCATGAATAGCTAACGATCCCATAAGTCCAACATTAATACCTTCGGATGTATCAATTGGGCAAATACGTCCATAGTAGCTAGGATGTATATCTCGGATCCGAAAACTAGCAGTTCGACTCGTTAACCCTCTAGGACCCAAAAAACTCCATTTTCGCCCATGAGCAACTTGTGCTAATGGATTAGTTTGATCTGAAACTTGCGATAAGGGGTGGAGGCCAAAAAACGATTCATAAGTAGTTGTTAATGAAGTTGAACTTACCAAATTTTGAGGACTTGATATCCGTTTATTATGAGAGATTGCTACACGTATAGTATTCCGAATTGTTTTTTCTAAACGAAAGAGAGCCAATCTGAATTGATCCTGTAAGAGATCTCCTACAGAACGAATACGTTTATTCTTCAAGTGATTCATCTCATCAAGTGTACCCATTTCCAATTTCATTTCGATCAAATGATCCGCAGCAGCCAATACATCTCGTGGTAACAAAAATATATTGTCCTGAGGTATATCAAGATTGAGCCTACGGTTCATATTTCGTCGTCCAATCCTTCCTAATTCGCATTTTTTTTGAAAAAATTCATTATATAATATTTGATATAAGGATTCTGAAAATACCATATCTTCCTCTTCTATAGAAGAAAACTTTTTATAAAACTCTAAAATTGCATTTTCTTTTGAACTAATTTGTATTTTTTTCTTATCATTCAGGAAAGACAAAAAAATCTCAGGGTAACAAACATTCTCCAGAATTTCTTTCAGATTCAAACCCATAGCCGATAATAGAACTAGAATAGATATCTTTTGTTTCCTACTAACACGCGCCCATATCCTTGCGTTTCTATCCATTTCTAATTTGAACCTTCCTCCACAATCTGATATTATAGTCGCGGTATAGACAGGAATTCCCTTATGATCCAATTCTGAACGGTAGTAAATACCAGGACTTTGCAATATTTGATTGATCACAGTTCTATATATTCCATTTATTATAAAAGTTCCTAGGGAAGTCATTATAGGAATGTTTCCTATCAAAACGGTTTGTTCTTGCATATTTCTACTGGTTTTTCGAATTAATCCTGCGGGTACATATAATCTTGAAGAATATGTAAGTGATTCATAGATAGCATCTCTTTCTTTTATCAAGGGTTCTACCAATTTATATCTTTCCACAAATAATTGAAATTCCATATTTTGATTTATATCTTCCATTTTTTCTTTTGGAAACTGATCAAGTTCTTCCGTCAAGCCTTTAGTAATGAATCTGCAAAAGCCCTCAAATTGTATCTGATTAAACCCAGGTATTGTGGACATCCCTCCGTTTTCATTCCGAATCATATTATCTTAATCTGAAGCTTCCTTTTTCACGAAAAAAATACCTCATTATTCATCGACCCTTAAGATCGATCTAGTAATGATCAAATTTCTATTCTGTTTACTAAATCACATGAAACTTTAATGAACTCCATATATGGATTTTCGCCATAATCTATTTCTAGATTGAGATGAAATGGAAAGAGGCAGAAAAACCGGTTTCGTTCCGAAAAAACGTGAGGATTTGCAAGAAGTATAAATAAATGGGATGGGAATGGATTGATAAGATATTCCCAGAGCAAAATTCTGCGACTTCCTTCCAATTCTAGGATCTTTTCTATAGAAAATATAGATAGATATCCAATGGCAAAATAGATCTGATTTGTACCACCTTCTTGATTCTTTGTAGTTTCTATTTGCTCTTTCCTAGGAAAGACAGAATAGTCAGGCAAACTGGAGAATTTGATTTAGTGATTTAGGAAACTTGATGTTCCAAAAAATTCGGAAAACCTTCTTGTTTATTTCGTAATAGGAATCTTATTTATTTATCGTAATAGTCTATTATTACTAAGAATAACATATTCAATTCCTAGAATTGATAAAATAGTATTGAATTGCATAACAAAATGATTATACTAATCAAATAGTATTTTGTAAGGGCATGCCGGTATATTTATCTATTTACCTGCATATTACACTTTTTTTGTAATTGCATTTGGAACAACAGAGATCGATATAACTATAACTATATCATATAGTTATTGTATTCAATACATTCGATACGGTGCAAAAAATTCTCTCTAGCTTGGGATATTATATGCATAAGAGAGATTCTTACTTAGAATTTATGTAATTATTCCTGTTCTGGGGTTTACATTCCATATACATGAATATTGAATTTGAATTCCTATATTTTCAAAATTTCTAATTGAAAAGGAGAAAAAGGCTTGATTTTTTCAAGTAATTGATACTGATCAATCGTAAATATATTTTGATTTTGTTTATCGTATTAAAGATACGAAACACAATTGAAGATATAATATCAATTTAAGAATCCTTCGTTACTTTAAGATAACAAATCAAAAAATCCAAAATAAAATGAATAATGATTATTATTCAAAATCAAATTCTAGTTAATGGTTCTAATTTGACCTCAATTTTGGAATCTATCACCGGAAATCCTTTTTGATCGTTTCCAGAATTCTTTAATAGATAAAGAGAAGAAGTTCTTCATTGAATTGAAAAAGTATGCGTTTTGAAATAGAATTGATCGAAGAGAACGATCTAAATTGAATAAATCCAATAAAAAATAGAACTCCCCTTCTTTTTCGGAAAGAAATCAAAAAAATGAATGGATTCAAGAAAAAAAAAATTGAATCTTTTTTATTGATTTTGGATTCGATTTGGCGACATGGCCAAGCGGTAAGGCAGGGGACTGCAAATCCTTTATCCCCAGTTCAAATCTGGGTGTCGCCTTTTCAACAAGATACTTAGGATTTCGTTTTCTATATCCTATTCTTCAAACCCAATTTGTTGATACTGGATTTCTCTAATTCCTAGTTCGAGAAAATCAAAAAACTTATCCAGTGGGATTCCAAAAAATCAAGAAATGGGTTGAAGAGTTTTAGTAACAGCTTCTCTTTCCTTTCATAGAAAGAGAGACAGTAAGCTTAGGTAAAATCAAAAATATGGAAAGTCTACACTAATGATACTTATGTATCTTTATAATCCATTTGGGTTTTTTTCATAAAAAAAGTTTGTATGTAACAATTGTCTGTCCTTAAGGTTTTCTAATTTCACGAGGAATTCTATATATTCGAAGCACAATATATTTTTCTGTTGGTTTCTCAACAGCTTTATAAATAGAAATCAGAATCCTTTTATGACTCTTTACTATACTATAAATTTGATTATGATTATTGATCAATAATCGAATAATTACTTCATAGAAATAGGAGAACAATTCATATGGATTTAGTCAGTTTTGCTTGGGCTGCTTTAATGGTAGTCTTTACATTTTCACTTTCACTTGTAGTATGGGGAAGGAGTGGACTTTAATTAAGAGAATTTATTGAGAAATCGATTGAGTAATCGAATTATATCAATTGTTTTATGGATGGATCCTTTTTCTTGCAAAGCTTTATAAGAGCTTGTCTCTCTTTCACAAGCTCCCACTGGAAAGAATACGGTATTTCATAGAAATAGAAAAAATAGCGAAAAATAATCATTTGATTCAAGAATCAAGGATTGATTCTAGTTTTTTTGTATTTCAAAACCAAAATCTAGACATGATAGGAAATTTTTGAACCAAAAAATTCCTAACGTCATTAATAGAAAATAACCTATAATAGAGAATACTCTCTACTGCGAAAGAAAGAACTATATTCTATCGCAGTAGAGAATTCGCATTCGTTTTAGTTAAGACTTGGGATTCTGTTTTTTTAACAGCTTTCTTTTATTTCTTTAATGATTGATAAGTCAAATTTGATTCAATTTAATCATTTTGACTAACTGTTTTTACGTAGATAATAAGTAAAAAAGCAGTAGGAACTAGAATGAACAGTGCAGTAGCAATAAATGCGAGAATATTGACTTCCATAATCTCATTTTTCCCTTTTTTTGTTTTCGCAATAACTCGGGATGTAATCCCATAGAGAGGAGATATTGAGCTCCTATTAATACAGAAAATTATTAAGGATGGCTTGCATCCTGATAATATTGAATTGGATCCTTTATTATGAATAAAGGATATCTGATCTATCAAATCGATTCATCATTGAGAATTCAATAGTATAACATAGGAAGATCTTTTTGTTACCCATACTAATTTGAGAATGGGATTTTTTTATTGGATTTGAAACCTTTTCCACTTTTTGTGTTCTATAACTTACTGTCTGTCTTCTTTATCTTCAAAAAATTTTCCTTGCTTTTTCAATTAGAAATGAAATACAAGTAAGCGTTTTTATATGACTATAATCTTATAGGTCAGTTATACACATATCCAAAAAAAGACTCGAAGTACCATGGGAGAAAGAATAGAAAAAAAATCGAATATTCCAAGAAAGAAATTAACTGAAAAGGCTGATTTCTTGGCCTTCTCTTTTATTTTAGTGAGTCTCTCCTTTTTCGGATTTGGAATGAAATGCATACATTCCAAATTTCAGTCTATTAGTTGAATGAGAATAGTAGAGCATATATCAAAAAATTATCAAAAAATCGGAACTAAAAATTCAAAGAGGTGTAGTTGAATATTCAAACTACTTTGTTTTTGAAGGTAATTATACAAAGTTTATTTTTTATAAAAAATAAATGAATCAAACTTGTATATCATAGTAAAATGGGATAATTTCGTTGTTCAAGAACAGTTGAAAAAAAAGGAGGGTTGATGGATGGTATAAATAAAAGACTAAATATAGTCTTCGATAGTATTCGAAGAATCAGTATATGAGAAATGATTACCTTATCAATCAATAGATAATAGTCAAAAAAATGAGATTTCTGCATCAATATTTATATGGTTGAAAAATACAAAACGAAAACAAAAGAGATATTCATTCCCATAATTATTAAAAATGAGATCTTGCTTGTTTTCTGCTTTCCTTTTTCCATGAGAAAGGAAAGAAAATTCAATCAATTTTTCGGATTCTAGTTCGGGACTGACGGGGCTCGAACCCGCAGCTTCCGCCTTGACAGGGCGGTGCTCTGACCAATTGAACTACAATCCCAGCAAAGCAAGTAGAAATATTCCTATTTTGAATACCATTCCATTCAGCTGTACCAAAGTTACAAATGATATATATCATAGTATTAGTGAAACAGATTACTGTAATCTTTTCTTTTTTTCTTTAAAGAAGGAAAATCATCGATCTTCTCATTAAGAGTAATAAACTCTTTTCTTTTTTTTTTTTTCATGAGACTTTATGAGAGGTATTACTGAACTTCAAAAACGATCATGAATCTACGTTCTTAGAAAGAAAAATAAATGAAAATGTATGTAGAATATGGATAAATACATTCACTCTTCTCATTCATTTCATGAATGAATGGAATGAATGGTTTGGCATTTCCTTCTCTTTGAAGTCCTTAAAGAAAAGGAAATACCAAATATAAAAAGAGGAAAAATCAATTATATCGTATATAATATACGCATTCATAGAAGGGCATTATTGTTCATAAAAGAATAATATTGGGCCGAGCTGGATTTGAACCAGCGTAGACATATCGTCAACGAATTTACAGTCCGTCCCCATTAACCGCTCGGGCATCGACCCTGAATAGGAGGATTCATTCTAGGATTAAGGAAGAATGAATCCCAGGCTTCTTGATAAACACGGGAGAATTCATCTTAGGTTTCTTGACCTGGGGGAATTCATCATTAGGTTTCTTAATAAAATATTATCAACTTTTTACCTTACCCCCAGGGGAATTTGAATCCCCGCTGCCTCCTTGAAAGAGAGATGTCCTAACCGCTAGACGATGAGGGCAAATCTGTCCGTCCACATATCGTAAGAAGTCAGTACTTCAATTATACTATGCATTTTTTTACTGTCAATATAATACATACCTAACACTTCGTTAAATACATGCTTCAATACGCTGAAATCGCCGTTTTTTTCAATTGTTAGAATTTTGTGCCATTTTGTCATGAAAATGCCTTTTAGAGCGTTTATACGCCATTTTATGACGTTTTAGAATTTTTTGATTTGATAATTTATTCATGAACCATCCTATGGTAAATTATAAGAAAAGGAATCTAACGAAAAAAGATCGGTTGAAGCATTTCTTCAATTTAGGTAGTTATTTAATTAGCCTGCTAGAAGAGTAAAATCTCTTTTTCCTTCATTCTAACTTCAATAAAGCATAGCTCATTGCTTCGTTTGATGTTCAGATCAAATATACTGCACACTAAGCTATAAAGAAAATAAGAAAATTCTCTTTTCTATTTCATTCAAAAAGATTCGGTGTTTCCGTTCATACATATTATGAAATTCTTCATCACCTATTTCAATAGAATCTATTGAACCTATATCAATGTGGGTAACCCTATTTTGGTGTAAAAAAATAGATTGTTTCTGAATGAATTCCTATGCCTTATAGGCATATATTATTCACATAGAATAGATATTCTAGAAGTAATATTTCTTACTATGTAAATCTGTTAGAAATGATTTATGCGAACCCCTTCTAATGAAAAAGGAAAATGACTAATTGATTAATCAAATTTCTATGCCCTTTTAACTCAGGGGTAGAGTAACGCCATGGTAAGACGTAAGTCATCAGTTCAAATCTGATAAAGGGCTCTCTCTACTATTCATTTCGTAAGATGACATCCATGAACTGATCAGCAGTAAACATTCAATGAGGTTGTTTTTTAGCACCAAAAAACAAAAAAGAATTTTTTCACAGGTTCCCTTAGGACTAATGAGAATTAGTCGGAAATTTGAAGAATCCGACAAAGTGACATCGGCCACAGGGTAAACCATTATTTTTCGATCTTCCCAACCGATTCTATTCTAGAGAGAGGTCAACGATAGACATCGACAATAACCCCACCCAGTTCTCACTCTCCAAAATGATGCTATGATAGCCTTTTTCCCTGCGTTTTTGAATAATAGATAAGGAGTTTGTAAAACCGAAAGTCATCGGTTCAAATCCAAGGAAGGCCCTTTCTTTTCCACTAAACTCAAGTTTTATACCTTGTTCTTCAAGCGAACTCTGTCAAAAAAAAAGAAAAAATGAGCATAAAAATGAGAATATAATGAATTTGAATTTTTTTTCGTTATATTATGAGAATGGGATATTCATTCTCATAATGACTAATTGGAATAATTGAATCTTCTTAGGAGTAGTTTGGCCATAGTGACATAGTCTTATTAATGTTTCATTATTCCAATTTTTTGTTCTGGGAGGCATGGCATAACGGATATATTCTAGAATATTTGCAAACCAAAAAAGTGTTCTTATTTCTACATCTCCATTTTTCTTCGAAAATTCACTATTTTCTTTCAAAACGAAAATAAAAAGTAAGTGGACCTAACTCATTGAATTATGACTATATCAACTATTCTGATATATAAATTCGATAATAGATAAGATTTTCTAAGGATAAGCGGATTCTTTTGATTTCCTTAGACCACGGCAAAGCAAGAATTTGCCAATATTTACGATTTTCTATTCTTGTTACTGGATATTGATTCTATAGAAAAAAATTGTTATTCCTTTCTGCTATATAGAAAATATTTCGAAAAGTTTACTTCGAAAATCGATTTTGAAATATCTTTCCTTGACGAATCAATATTGTTTGATTGTTTTGCCAATACAATAGGGAAGGAATGGAAGAAAAGGATTTATCTTTCAAAGATACCATTATTTCATATTCTATTTAATGGTATGAAAAAATAGGAAATTTTTGGTTTTTTTACTATATCTTGTTAAAAGATATATTCTGAGATATGAGTCATAGAAGATATGACTCATAGAGAGGATTTCAATATTGTTAATAAGCACTAATCCGGTCGAGCTCATGGATTTGCTTAGATTGTTTTGTGGCTTAATAGAAAAAAAAGAACTTGTATCTTCGAAACCCATTGTAAATAAAAGGGCCTTGAAGGAGAAATCGTCCATAGATGATTGAACTATCATATGCCTTAGAATTACCATGAAGTGTTCGAAAATGGTTGAAGTAATTGAACAGGAGGATCACTATGACTATAGCTCTTGGTAGATTTACCAAAGATCAAAATGATTTATTTGATATTATGGATGACTGGTTACGAAGAGACCGTTTCGTTTTTGTAGGATGGTCGGGCCTATTGCTCTTTCCTTGTGCTTATTTTGCTTTAGGGGGTTGGTTTACAGGTACAACTTTTGTAACTTCATGGTATACTCATGGATTGGCTAGTTCCTATTTGGAAGGTTGCAATTTTTTAACCGCTGCAGTTTCTACTCCTGCGAATAGTCTAGCACATTCTTTGTTGTTACTATGGGGTCCTGAAGCACAAGGAGATTTTACCCGCTGGTGTCAATTAGGAGGTCTGTGGACTTTTGTTGCTCTCCACGGTGCTTTTGCACTAATAGGTTTTATGTTGCGTCAATTCGAAATTGCTCGATCAGTTCAATTGCGACCTTACAATGCAATTGCATTCTCTGGTCCAATCGCTGTTTTTGTTTCCGTATTCCTAATTTATCCACTAGGTCAATCTGGTTGGTTCTTTGCACCTAGTTTTGGTGTAGCAGCTATATTTCGATTCATCCTCTTCTTCCAAGGATTTCATAATTGGACATTAAACCCTTTTCATATGATGGGAGTTGCTGGAGTATTAGGTGCAGCCCTGCTATGCGCTATTCACGGTGCTACTGTGGAAAATACTCTATTCGAAGATGGTGATGGTGCAAATACATTCCGTGCTTTTAACCCAACTCAAGCCGAAGAGACTTATTCGATGGTCACTGCTAACCGATTTTGGTCCCAAATCTTTGGGGTTGCTTTTTCCAATAAACGTTGGTTACATTTCTTTATGCTATTTGTACCAGTAACCGGTTTATGGATGAGTGCTATTGGAGTAGTGGGTCTCGCTCTGAACCTACGTGCCTATGACTTTGTTTCCCAAGAAATCCGTGCAGCGGAAGATCCTGAATTTGAGACTTTCTACACCAAAAATATTCTTTTAAACGAAGGTATTCGTGCTTGGATGGCGGCTCAGGATCAGCCTCATGAAAACCTTATATTCCCTGAGGAGGTTTTACCACGTGGAAACGCTCTTTAATGGAACTTTAGCTTTAGCTGGCCGTGACCAAGAAAGCACTGGTTTTGCTTGGTGGGCCGGGAATGCTAGACTTATCAATTTGTCCGGTAAACTACTTGGAGCTCATGTAGCTCATGCTGGATTAATCGTATTCTGGGCCGGAGCAATGAATTTATTTGAAGTGGCTCATTTCGTACCAGAGAAACCTATGTATGAACAAGGATTAATTTTACTTCCACACCTAGCTACTTTAGGTTGGGGAGTAGGTCCTGGAGGAGAAGTTATAGACACCTTTCCATACTTTGTATCTGGAGTACTTCACTTAATTTCCTCTGCAGTCTTAGGTTTTGGCGGTATTTATCATGCTCTTCTTGGACCGGAAACTCTTGAAGAATCTTTTCCATTCTTCGGTTATGTATGGAAAGATAGAAATAAAATGACTACAATTTTGGGCATTCACCTAATTTTGTTAGGTCTAGGTGCTTTTCTTCTGGTATTTAAAGCTGTTTATTTTGGAGGCGTATATGATACCTGGGCTCCAGGTGGGGGAGATGTAAGAAAAATTACTAACTTAACTCTTAGCCCCAGCGTCATATTTGGTTATTTACTAAAATCTCCTTTTGGAGGAGAAGGATGGATTGTTAGTGTGGACGATTTAGAAGATATAATTGGCGGACATGTATGGTTAGGTTCCATTTGTATACTTGGTGGAATTTGGCATATCTTAACCAAACCCTTTGCATGGGCTCGTCGTGCATTTGTATGGTCCGGAGAGGCTTATTTGTCTTATAGTTTAGGTGCTTTATCTGTCTTTGGTTTCATTGCTTGTTGTTTTGTCTGGTTCAATAATACCGCTTATCCTAGTGAGTTTTATGGACCCACTGGGCCAGAAGCTTCTCAAGCTCAAGCATTTACTTTTCTAGTTAGAGACCAACGTCTTGGAGCTAATGTGGGGTCTGCACAAGGACCTACTGGTTTAGGTAAATACCTAATGCGTTCCCCGACTGGAGAGGTTATTTTTGGAGGAGAAACCATGCGTTTTTGGGATCTTCGTGCTCCTTGGTTAGAACCTCTAAGGGGTCCAAATGGTTTGGACTTGAGCAGGCTGAAAAAAGACATACAACCCTGGCAAGAACGACGTTCGGCAGAATATATGACTCACGCTCCTTTAGGTTCTTTAAATTCAGTAGGTGGTGTAGCTACAGAGATTAATGCAGTCAATTATGTCTCTCCTAGAAGTTGGTTAGCGACCTCTCATTTTGTTCTAGGATTCTTCTTTTTTGTAGGACATTTGTGGCATGCGGGAAGGGCCCGTGCAGCTGCAGCAGGATTTGAAAAAGGAATCGATCGTGATTTGGAACCTGTTCTTTTCATGACTCCTCTTAACTGAGATTTTCTATCTCTATTTTATTTATTGCTTTTTTTCAGTTTTGGCTCGGCTAGATAGAATAGCCGAGCCTTCCTTTCTATGAAATAAAGGATAAGAAACAAAAAAAAACAAATCAAGAAACCCTTTTATTTCAATAAATCAAAATAATTGGAGAGAGAGGGATTCGAACCCCCGATAGTTCGAAGAACTATGCCGGTTTTCAAGACCGGAGCTATCAACCACTCAGCCATCTCTCCCAAAGGGAATCTATATTACCTATTCCTACGAATAAAATAGTCCCCATATATTACTCCTATGAAATGAGAAACTCACTATCTTTTCCTCTCCGATATTAATCATTTGGAGATATTTCTGTATACTATATACAGAGATACATGATCGAGTATGCCTGCTTTTGAAATCAAAAAAAAAAGTCGA
>JAMQYH010000123.1:40000-41734 GCA_027562975.1 Rhynchospora breviuscula
TTGGATACCATGAGGTGGACCTTGGAAAGTTTTTGAATAAGCAGGGGGAATTCGTAAGTCTTCCAAGCGTAGAGCTCGTAGGGCTTTGAAACCAAATACATTACCTACAATAGAAGTAAACATGTTAGTAACAGAACCTTCTTCAAAAAGGTCTAAAGGATAAGCTACATAGGCAATAAATTGATCTTCTTCTCCAGGAACAGGCTCGATATGATAGCATCGTCCTTTGTAACGATCAAGACTGGTAAGTCCATCAGTCCAAACAGTTGTCCATGTCCCAGTAGAAGATTCCGCAGCAACTGCAGCTCCTGCTTCTTCAGGAGGGACTCCAGGTTGAGGAGTTACTCGGAACGCTGCCAAGATATCAGTATCTTTGGTTTCGTACTCAGGAGTGTAATAAGTAAGTTTGTAATCTTTAACCCCTGCTTTAAACCCAACACTTGCTTTAGTCTCTGTTTGTGGTGACATAAGCCCCTTTCTAAAACTTCTTTTTTAAGAATTCTCAAAAGAACAAGATCTACTCGAGATGGACTTTCAATGGAGTAAAAATCTTTCAAAAAAAAATCAATTAAGATTTTTCATTGTTTATGTTAACTTGAAAAAACATGTTATGGTAACATGGTGAATTATTCTATTTTATTGGATGGAGGTATGCTTTAGTGTATTTGATGCACCAAATACACCCTTATTATATGTTCTTTGATGTATATAGTGCAAGCAAATCCAATCCTACTTCTTGTTTTGCAAATTGATAAGTTTATAATAGAAATCGAATTTTTCCTAGTTAGAAAAATCTATTTCTTATTTTCGTATTTGAAAAAAAAAACGATTTTTATTTTAATACGGATTTCCTCATTGACAGTCATATAATATTATATAAATAATTATATATTAGTTATTTCATATAAAACCATTCGAGTCAATTATATTAATTTAATGAGATTCGAAAAGATCGGTCTGAATCGAAGAATTCAGAGAATAAAGAAAAGAAGAATAGATAAAGATCCAATCTCAGATTGGATTCAATCCATTTTGGAGTTTCATTTGAAAAAAAAAAGACTGAATGTAGAACTTTACACTTTTTGAAAAAAGTTTTCAAAAGAAAGAGAGAAATAGATATAGGTAGAATGATTCTATTCTTATGGAATAGAAAATATATAAATAATCGAATCGTTTCTGACTAAAAAACAGAATGTTTATTTTCTCGAATAGAGATGCATTTTTGAATTAAAAGAAGACAGTGAAAAACAAATAGCAGTATGAATAATTAAATATTCAATTATTTTATTCAAGATTCAACAAAAAAATTCAATAAATCAATATTATTGAAATTGAAAAGAATTCAAGGATTCAAAAAAAATAATAAGAAATGGAAGAGAGACGAGAAATCGAAGACAAATAGATAAAACTGCAATACTGAATCTTAGTACAAAAAAAGAAGAAAGAAGGGGGGATATGGCGAAATTGGTAGACGCTACGGACTTGATTAGATTGAGCCTTGGTATGGAAACCCGCTAAGTGTTAACTTCCAAATTCAGAGAAACCCTGGAATGAAAAATGGGCAATTCTGAGCCAAATCTTTCTTTTTCGAAAACAAAACGAATATATATTGATTGCAAAAAATCAAATATATGAAGGTTCCAATTATTTGGAAAATCAAAAAGAAAAAGGATAGGTGCAGAGACTCGATGGAAGCTATTCTAACGAATAGAGTTAATTATGTTGCATTGGTAG
>JAMQYH010000124.1:0-48291 GCA_027562975.1 Rhynchospora breviuscula
CAGGGCCTCGGCCTCGCGGGTGTGCAGGTCGACCGTCGCATGCTCGCCGAGCTCGCCGTGAACGAGCCCGCCGTGTTCGCCTCGCTCGTCGCGACGGCCAAGGCCGCGCTGCCCAGCGACGTCAACGCTGCCAAGACCGCGTAACACCGGTTCCACGAACGGGCGTCCTCTTCGGAGGGCGCCCGTTCGGCGTTTCCCCGCCGTTTTCCGGGGTGCATGCCGGTTCCGCCATACACTGGGGACGTGCTGGAGAACCCCCGTTCGCCGCGGGTGCGCGCCGTGGCCAAGTTGAGCAAGCGCGCCGCGCGACAGGAGACCGGCCTGTTCCTCCTCGAGGGTCCGCAGGCCGCTCGTGAGGCGCTCGCGTGGTCGGCGGAGTCGGTGCTCGAGCTGTATGCGACCCCCAGCGCCCTCGAGAAGCACACCGACGTCCGTGACGCCGCGATCGATGCGGGAATCGACCTCCAGTACACGACAGAGGCGGTCCTGGATGCCATGGCCGACACGGTCACGCCGCAGGGGATCGTGGCAGTGGCCCGGCAGTCGCCGACCGCGCTGAAAGACATCCTGGCGGCGGGGCCGCGATTGCTGGCGATCTGCGAGGAGGTGCGCGACCCCGGCAATCTCGGAACGATCATCCGAGCCGCGGATGCCGCCGGCGCCGACGCCGTGATCCTCACCGGCCGCACCGTCGATCTGTACAACCCGAAGGTCGTGCGTTCGACGACGGGGTCGCTGTTCCACCTTCCCGTCGCGGTCGACCTGGAGCTGGCGGACGTCGTCGAGCGCGTGCACGAGGCGGGCCTGCGCGTGGTCGCGGCCGACGTCGGGGGGTGAGGACTTCGTCGCGTCGCGCGGACTGCTGGGCGAGCCTACGGCGTGGCTCTTCGGCAACGAGGCGCGGGGTCTCGACGACGCGGCGCTGGCGTATGCCGACCTCTCGCTGCGCCTGCCCATCTACGGTCGCGCCGAGTCGCTCAACCTCGCGACGGCGGCGAGCGTCTGCCTGTACGAGACGGCGTTCGCGCAGCGCGGGGGCTGACCCCCCTGCTGTTACAGAACGGTTAAGGCGCGCGCAAGCAGGTGGTCGCTTCGGCGACGCTCTCGTAGGGTGTCGGCATGGCATCCGTTCCCCCGGCGGGCCCCGAGCCCCTCGTCGTCCTCTCCGACGTCCAGAAGCACTACGGCAAGTTCCAGGCCCTCACCGACATCGACCTGACGGTCCACCGCGGCGAGGTCGTGGTCGTGATCGGGCCCTCGGGCTCCGGGAAATCGACCCTCTGCCGCACGATCAACCGTCTCGAGACGATCACCAGCGGGTCGATCACCATCGACGGGGCGGAGCTCCCGTCCGAGGGCAAGGGCCTGGCCAAGTTGCGTGCCGACGTCGGCATGGTCTTCCAATCGTTCAACCTCTTCGCGCATCTGACGATCCTCGAGAACGTCACGTTGGGTCCGATCAAGGTGCGCGGGCTCAAGAAGGCGGATGCCGAGAGCCAGGCGCGGGCGCTCCTGGAGCGCGTGGGCGTGGGCCACCAGGCCGACAAGCTCCCCGCGCAGCTCTCCGGCGGCCAGCAGCAGCGCGTGGCGATCGCCCGGGCGCTGGCGATGAAGCCGAAGGTCATGCTCTTCGACGAACCGACCTCGGCCCTCGACCCCGAGATGATCAACGAGGTCCTCGACGTCATGGTGGGCCTCGCGGCCGAGGGCATGACGATGATCGTCGTCACCCACGAGATGGGCTTCGCTCGGAAGGCGGCCAATCGCGTGGTCTTCATGGCCGACGGCCAGATCGTGGAGCAGGCGCCGCCGGAGCGGTTCTTCACCGCCCCCGAGTCCGACCGCGCGAAGGACTTCCTCTCGAAGCTGATCACCCACTGACATCGGCGGCCGGACGACGCCGTCCCGCCGCCCGCCTCGCCTCCGGCCGACCCGACGTGCCATCCCCCCGTATCCCTTCCGCACAGCACACGTAACCAAGGAGACATCACATGCGTAAAACCTCGACTTCTCGCGGGCGTCGGCGTCCTCGCCGCCGGCCTGTTCGCTCTCACGGCCTGCAACAGCGGTACCCCGGGTTCGCCCGACGCCGGTTCGTCCGAGGGCGACGCCCCCGTCTACGGCGCCGTCGCGACCGACGTCACGATCGACGGCAGCCCCACGTTCGAGAAGATCACCTCGGCGGGCAAGGTCGTCGTCGGCGTGAAGGAAGACCAGCGGGCCTCGGCTACCTCGACCCGGTCACGGGGCGAGCGCAAGGGCTTCGACGTCGACATCGCGCGCTGGATCGCGGCCCTCGCTCGGCTACGACCCGGCCGACACGTCGAAGGTGGAGTACAAGGCGATCGCATCGGCCAATCGCGAGCAGGCGCTCATCAACGGCGACATCGACTACTACGTCGGCACCTATTCGATCACCGACAAGCGCAAGGAGCAGATCTCCTTCGCCGGCCCGTACTTCCTCACCGGCCAGGGGCTGCTGGTCGCCGCCGACAACGACACGATCACCGGCAAGGACTCCCTCACCGCCGAGACGACCGTCTGCTCGGTGACGGGCTCGACGCCGATCCAACGCATTCGGGAGCAGACCCCGGCGAAGGTCGTCGAGTTCGACACCTACTCGCAGTGCGTCGAGAAGCTCAAGAACGGCGAGGTGGATGCCGTCACCACCGACGAAGCCATCCTCCTCGGCTACGCGGCCCAGGACCCCGACAACCTCAAGATCGCGGGCGAGCCCTTCAGCGAGGAGCGCTACGGCGTCGGCATCGCCAAGGGAGACACGGCGTTCCAGGAGTTCGTGAACACCCTCTTCGCCGACGGCGGCTCGACGTGGCAGGCCATCTTCGAGAAGAACCTCGGCGCCTCGGGCGTGAAGGGCGAGCAGCCGGCGGTCGACCCCGTCGGCTGAGCCCCGGGTGCGGGCGACGTCGTCGCCCGCACCCCACCCGCCCGATCTCCGACACAGACAGGACAGCCAGCGGTGAATCAGATCTTCGACTACCCCGACCTGTGGGCCCAAGCCCTCGGGGGGACCGTCGTGCTCTTCGTGGGCGGCGGTGCGATCGCGCTCGTCCTCGGCTTCCTCGTCGCGGCGATGCGGGTATCTCCGGTGCCCATCGCTCGCGCGGTCGGCGCGGTGTACGTGAACTGGATCCGCAACACCCCCGCTCACGCTCGTGCTGTTCTTCTTCGCCTTCTGCGTCCCCCTTCTGGTGGACGTCCCTCGCGGGTTCTTCCTGCCGCTGGCCGTCTGCGGTCTCGGCATCTACACGGCGACGTATGTCGCGGAGACCATCCGCTCGGGCATCAACACCGTCCCGGTCGGACAGGCCGAGGCCGCCCGTGCGCTGGGTCTGAGCTTCGGGCAGGTCATGACGCTGGTCGTGCTGCCCCAGGCCACCCGCTCGGTCATCCCGCCGATGATGAGCGTGTTCATCGCCCTGCTGAAGAACACCACCGTCGCCTCCGGGTTCTCGGTGGTCAACCTCGGAAACATCCGCGCCAACATGAGCGAGAACGGCGAGAACCAGCTCGTCACGATCGTGCTCGTCATGGTGATCTTCGTGCTCCTCGTGCTGGTGCTCTCGGCCCTGCAGCGGGCCGCCGAGAAGAAGTGGAAGGTCGCCCGATGAGCTCCTCCGTCCTCATACGACCTGCCCGGCCCCCCGCGCTCGTGTGCGCAACCGGCTGCTCGGCATCCTGACCCTCGTCGTCGTCGCGGCCGTCGTCGGCTTCGTCGTGTGGCGCTTCATCGACACGGGCAGTTCTCGGCGGCGAAGTGGAACGTCTTCACCTACACGGCGATCTGGGTGCGCTTCGGCGAGGCGACCCTCGCCACGGTCTCGGCGTTCGCGGCCCGCCGCCGTCGGCGCGATCGTGCTCGGATTCGTCCTGGCGATCGGCCGCATGTCCGATCACGCCTGGGTACGCGTCCCGGTCGGCTGGATCGTCGAGATCCTCCGGGCCGTGCCGGTGCTCGTGTTCATGCTGCTGCTCTACTACGGCCTGCCGGTCGTCGGCATCCGTCTCTCGCCGTACTGGGCCGTCGTGATCGCCCTCATCGCCTACAACGGTTCGGTGCTCTCGGAGGTCATCCGCGCCGGAGTGGAGTCGTTGCCGCGCGGACAGAGCGAGGCCGGCTACGCCCTGGGGGCTGCGGAAGTCCGGCGTGATGCGCCTCATCCTGCTGCCGCAGGCGATCCGGGCGATGCTGCCGGTGATCATCGCGCAGCTGGTGGTGACGTTGAAGGACACGGCGCTCGGCTTCATCATCACCTACCCCGAACTGCTCTACTTCGCGCGTCAGCTCGGCTCGAACGGCGAATACGGTTCGCCCCTCGTCCCCGGCGGCCATGATCGCCAGCGTCATCTACGTCGCGATGTGCCTGGCGCTGTCGTACGCCGCTCACCGCGTCGAGGTGGGGCTGCGGCGCTCGCCGAAGTCCACGAGGGTCGCCGGGGCCGAGGCGCCCGGTCAGACGGGCACCGACACCGAGCTGATCGTCGCGCAGCGCGGGGCGGGCAAGAACGATCCGGGGTCGGCCTGAGCCGACGGGGGAGTGCCGCCGCCCGTCGGTAGACTCTCATCTCGTGTCCGACGCACCCGAGATCACCCCCGAGGCCGTCGCCTCCGCCGTCGATGCCGCGCTCGCGGCCATCGCCGACGCCGCGACCACCGCCGACCTGAAGGCCGTCCGCTCCGCGCATGCGGGGGAGCAGTCGCCCCTCGCCCGCCTCAATGCCCAGCTGCGCAACGTCGCTCCCGCCGACAAACAAAGCCGCCTTCGGCAAGCTCGTCGGTCAGGCGCGCGCTCGCGTGAACCAGGCGTTCGCCGCCCGCGAGGGCGAGTTGGCCGAGGCCGAGACCACCGCACGGCTCGAGGCCGAACGCGTCGACGTCACGGCCCTGCCGCAGCGTGCGCGGGTGGGGGCGCGGCATCCGATCTCGCTCCTGCAGGAGCAGGTGTCGGACATCTTCGTCGGCATGGGTGGGAGATCGCCGAGGGCCCCGAGCTCGAGCACGAGTGGTTCAACTTCGACGCGCTGAACTTCGACGTCGATCACCCGGCTCGTCAGATGCAGGACACGTTCTTCGTCGATCCGGTCGCCCGGCACCTCGTCATGCGCACGCACACGAGCCCCGTCCAGGTGCGCTCGATGCTCGAGCGCGAGCTGCCGATCTACGTCCTGTGCCCCGGCCGGGTGTACCGCACCGACGAGTTCGACGCGACGCACCTGCCGGTGTTCACGCAGTTCGAGGGTCTCGTCGTCGACAAGGGCATCACCATGGCGCACCTGAAGGGCACGCTCGACCACGCCGCGCGCGTGCTGTTCGGGCCCGAGGCCAAGACGCGCTTCCGCGCCAACTTCTTCCCGTTCACCGAGCCGAGCGCCGAGCTCGACCTCTGGCATCCGACCTTCAAGGGCGGGGCGCGCTGGATCGAGTGGGGCGGCTGCGGAATGGTGAACCCCAACGTCTTGCGGGCCGCCGGCATCGACCCCGAGGAGTACTCGGGCTTCGCCTTCGGCATGGGCATCGAGCGCACGCTCATGTTCCGCAGCGACGTGCAAGACATGCGTGACATGGCCGAGGGCGATGTCCGCTTCAGCGAGCAGTTCGGAATGGTGGTCTGATGCGCGTCCCGCTCTCCTGGTTGCGCGAGTACGTCGACGTCCCGGCGGATGCCACGCCCGACGACGTGCTGGCGGCCCTGGTGTCGGTCGGCTTCGAAGAAGAAGACGTGCACCGCTTCGAGCTCGAAGGCCCTATCGTCGTCGGCGAGGTGAAGGAGTTCACCCCGAGCCGCAGTCCAACGGCAAGACGATCCGGTGGTGCCAGGTCGACGTCGGCGAGGAGCACGGCGGCGTCCGCGGCATCGTCTGCGGCGCGTCGAACTTCTTCGCGGGCGACAAGGTCGTGGTGACCCTGCCCGGGTCCGTGCTGCCCGGCCCCTTTCCGATCGCGGCGCGCAAGACGTACGGCCACACCTCCGACGGCATGATCGCCTCGGCGAAGGAACTGGGTCTGGGCAGCGAGCACTCCGGCATCCTGCGCCTGGTCGACCTCGGGATCGACGCGCCCGTCGGCTCGGATGCCATCGCGCTTCTGGGCCTCGACGACATCGCCGTCGAGATCAACGTGACGCCCGACCGCGGGTACGCGCTGTCGCTGCGCGGCGTCGCGCGCGAGTACTCGCACGCCACGGGCGCGGACTTCCGCGACCCGGGTGCCGGGCACGATGCCGCACGCGATCGCACGCCGCAGGGATTCCCGGTCGCCGTCGACGACGCGGCGCCGATCCGCGGCCGCGTCGGCGCGAGCCAGTTCGTCGTCCGCGTCGTGCGCGACGTGGACCCGTCTCGCCCCACGCCCCCGTGGATGATCACGCGCCTGTCGCTGGCCGGCATCCGCTCGCTGGGCGTGCTGATCGACATCACCAACTACGTCATGCTCGAGCTCGGCCAGCCGATCCACGGATACGATCTCGACCGCCTGCAGGGCGGCATCACGGTCCGACGCGCGACCGCGGGCGAGAAGCTCGAGACCCTCGACGGCCAGGTGCGCACGCTGCACGCCGAAGACCTCGTCATCACCGACGAGTCCGGGCCCGTCGGCCTGGCCGGGGTCATGGGCGGCGGCCCGACCGAGATGAGCGATGCGACCCGCAACGTCCTCATCGAGGCCGCCACCTTCGACCAGGTCTCGATCGCGCGGACGGCGCGTCGTCACAAGCTGCCCTCCGAGGCGTCCCGCCGCTTCGAGCGCGGTGTCGACCCGCTCGTCGCGTTCGTCGCGGCCGAGCGCGTCGCGAAACTGATGGTGGAACTGGCCGGCGGCACGCTCGATACGGAGGTGGGCGGTGCGCTGCCCGACGGCTACGCGCGCGAGGCGATCGTGCTGCCCGCGGGCTTCGTCCCCGGGCTCATCGGCGTCGAGTACGCCGACGACGAGATCGAGCGCGCGCTGCGTCTGATCGGGTGCTCGGTCGACCGCGCAGACGCCGGGTGGGCCGTCGTGCCCCCGTCGTGGCGTCCCGACCTCACCGACAAGTGGACGCTGGCCGAAGAGGTCGCGCGCATCGAGGGGTACGACCGCATCCCGTCGGTGCTGCCGACGCCCCCCTCGGGGCGCGGGCTGACCCCCGCGCAGCAGGGGCGCCGCCGTGTCGCGAATGCCCTGGCGGCCGCGGGCTTCGTCGAGACGCCCTCGTTTCCGTTCACCACGGCCGAGCAGAACGACCTGCACGGGTCGCCTTCGGGTGAGTCGCTGCCGAGCGTGAAGCTCGCCAACCCGCTCGACGGGCTTGCGCCGTTCCTGCGTCGTTCGCTGGTTCCGGGGCTGCTGCAGGTCGCGCACCGCAACCTCTCGCGGGGCATCGTCGACCTCGCGCTGTTCGAGGCCGGCACCGTGTTCCTGCCGAAGCCGGGCGTGCAGTACGGCACGGCCTCGGTGCCGCCTCTCGCGGTGCGTCCGGATGCCGCCACCCTGACGGCTCTGGATGCCTCGATCCCGCCGCAGCGCCGCCACGTGGCCGTGCTGCTCACGGGAAACCTCGTGCCGAAGCAGCCGGGTCAGGCCGCGATCGCGGCCGATCTGGCCGACGCGGTCGACGCGGTGCGCGTGCTGGCCGGTGCCGCGGGTGTCGATGTGGAGCTGGTCCAGGCCCAGCGTGCCGCCCTGCATCCGGGCCGTACCGCCCGCGTGCGGGTGGCGGGTGCCGACGTGGGGTACGTGGGGAGCTGCTGCCGACGGTCGCGGCTGCGGCCGATCTCCCGGGCGGGTGCTCGTGGCCGAGCTCGACCTCGATGCGCTGCTCGAGAACGCGCAAGCGCGGGTGGTCGCGGCATCCCTCTCGGGGTTCCCCGCGGCGACCCAGGACGTCTCGGTCGTGGTGCCGACGGAGATCGCCGCGGATGAGGTCCGCGCGGCGCTGCTCGAGGGCGGAGCTCCGCTCATCGAGGGAGCGCGCCTGGTCGACGACTACCGCGGCTCGGGCGTTCCCGACGGGGCCAAGAGCCTCACGTTCGCACTGCGTTTCCGTGCGTCCGACCGCACGTTGACGGCGGGGGAGGCCTCGGATGCGAAGCTCGCGGGTGTCGCGGTCGCAGCGGAGCGCTTCGGTGCCGTCCTGCGCGACGGCGAGCAGGCGGCGGGCGCGTAGGTTCCGGGGGGGGGGGGCGATGCCCTCCGGACAGGTGCTTGCCCTCATCGCCGACGAGGGGGCAGTCGGAAGTGGTCGGCGATGAGGGGCAAGTGGTTTGAGCATACCCCTCATTTGTCCCCCAAATGGGGGACAAGCTGAAAGATTTCTCTGGATGCCGTCCGCGGGGGCCGTCGAGGGGGCGCTGACCGCTCGATTTGCCCCCGTCGCCGCGATCCGGATACCCTCGCGGAATGTCGTCGATCGTCATCCGCAACGAGGAGCTCTCCGTGAGCACCGTTGTGGTGCGTCGACGTCGGGTCGCACGCCGAGCGTCGGCGACCTCGTAACCCGCCGTCGGTCGGCATACGGGCGTCGCCGCCCCGGTTCACGCTGAATACAGCCACAGCCCCGACTTCTAAGGTGGATCCATGACCCTCTCGGTCGCCGTCTCCGGCGCCTCCGGCTATGCGGGCGGCGAGATCCTTCGCCTTCTCGCCGACCATCCCGACGTCGAGGTGCGCACCGTCACCGCGCACTCCAGCGCGGGACAGCCCCTCCTCGCCCACCAGCCCCACCTGCGCTCGCTCGCGCACCTCGAGCTGCAGCCGACGACGCCCGAGATCCTCTCGGGCCACGACGTCGTCTTCCTCGCGCTGCCGCACGGCCAGTCGGCGCAGTACACCGACGCGCTGAGCGGCACCCCCCTCGTGATCGATGCGGGTGCCGACCACCGGCTGACCTCGAGCGAGGACTGGGCGGCCTTCTACGGCGGCCCTCACCCCGAACCGTGGGCCTATGGCGTCCCCGAGCTGCCGATCGGCGGAGGGAAGCTGCGCGACCGGCTCCGCAGGGCCACGCGTATCGCCGCTCCCGGCTGCAACGCCTCGACGGTGTCGCTGTCGCTCGCTCCGGGGGTCGCGGCCGGTGTCATCGACCCCGGCGACATCGTCTCGGTGCTGGCCGTCGGTCCCAGCGGCGCCGGCAAGGCCGCCAAGACGAATCTCCTCGCGAGCGAGATCCTCGGCACCGCCAACCCGTACGCGGTCGGCGGAACCCACCGGCACATCCCGAGATCCGTCAGGCGCTCGTCGCTGCCGGCGCCCCGGCCGATGGCATCCGCCTGTCCTTCACCCGGTGCTCGTGCCCATGGCACGCGGGATCCTGGCCACCTCCTCCGCGCCGATTCGGGAGGGGGCGACGGATGCCGAGATCCGGGCGGCGTGGCAGAGCGCGTACGCCGACGAACCCTTCGTCGAGCTGCTGCCGGCCGGGACGTTCCCACGGACGGCCGACGTGCTGGGCGCCAACGTCGCCTCGCTCGGCCTCGCGATCGACCGCGCGGCGAACCGGGTCGTGGTCGTCGCCGCCGTCGACAATCTGGTGAAGGGCACCGCGGGCGCCGCGGTGCAGTCCATGAACATCGCGCTGGGGCTCCCCGAGACCACCGCGCTTCCTCTGAACGGAGTCGCCCCGTGAGCGTGACCATCCCCGCCGGTTTCGAAGCGGCCGGCGTCGCCGTCGGTCTGAAGTCCACGGGCGCCCGCGATGTCGCCGTCGTCGTCAACCGCGGCCCGCAGAAGGTGGGCGCGGCCGTGTTCACGTCGAACCGCGCCAAGGCCAACCCGATCCTGTGGTCGGAGCAGGTCGTGAAGGACGGGGTCGTCGAGGCCGTCGTGCTCAACTCCGGCGGGGCCAACTGCTTCACGGGCGCGTTCGGTTTCCAGACCACGCACCAGACGGCCGAGCGCGCCGCCGAGCTGCTGGGCGTCGGGGCGGGAGACGTCGTCGTGTGCTCGACCGGTCTCATCGGCACGGGCGACGAGGTCTTCCGCGCCAAGGTGCTCGACGGAGTCGAGAAGGGGATCGCCGCCCTCTCCGCCGACGGGGGCGACGACGCATCGCTGGCGATCATGACGACCGACTCCCGGTCCAAGCGCGCCGTGCACCACGGCGAAGGCTGGAGCATCGGCGGGATGGCGAAGGGGGCGGGCATGCTCGCTCCGGGGCTCGCGACCATGCTGGTGGTGCTCACGACCGACGTCGTCCTCGACGCCGCCGAGGCCGACGCCGCCCTGCGCGCGGCCACCCGGGTCAGCTTCGACCGGCTCGACTCCGACGGGTGCATGTCGACCAACGACCAGGTCACGCTGCTGTCGAGCGGTGCCAGTGGCATCCGGGTGGATGCCGACGAGTTCGCCGCCGCGCTGACGTCCGTGTGCGACGACCTGGCCGCGCAGCTGCAGGGCGACGCCGAGGGGGCGAGCCACGACATCACGATCCGCGTCGTCCACGCCGCATCCGAGGACGACGCGGTCGAGATCGGCCGCTCGATCGCCCGGAACAACCTGTTCAAGGCCGCGATCTTCGGCAACGACCCGAACTGGGGCCGCGTTCTCGCCGCCATCGGCACAACGCAGGCGGCCTTCGACCCGTACGACGTCGACGTGTGGATGAACGGGGTGCGCGTGTGCTCCGCGGGCGGTCCCGACCGTCCGCGCGAGGACGTCGACCTCACCCCGCGCGCCACCGACCTCCTCGTCGACCTGCGTGTCGGCGACGCGGAGGCCACCATCCGCACCAACGACCTCACCCATGACTACGTCCACGAGAACAGCGCCTACTCCTCATGAGCGACATCGACATCCAGGACACCGATCCTGCAGAAGCCAGCGAACGGGCGGTCACGCTCGTCGAGTCGCTGCCGTGGGTCCGCAAGTACCGCGACCAGGTCGTGGTCGTGAAGTACGGCGGCAACGCCATGGTCAGCGACGAGCTGCAGGACGCGTTCGCCGCCGACATCGCCTACCTGCGCTACGTGGGCGTGAAGCCCGTCGTCGTGCACGGCGGCGGCCCCCAGATCTCGTCGATGCTGAACCGTCTCGACATCCCGAGCGAGTTCCGCGGCGGTTATCGCGTCACCTCGACCGAGGCCATCGGGGTCGTGCGCATGGTGCTCACCGGCCAGATCAATCCGCAGCTCGTCGCGAAGGTCAACGCGCACGGGCCGCTCGCGACCGGTCTCAGCGGTGAGGACGCCGGCCTGTTCGGCGGTCGCCGCCGCGGCGTCGTCGTCGACGGCGTGGAGCACGACCTGGGCCGGGTCGGCGAT
This sequence comes from Rhynchospora breviuscula, assembly GCA_027562975.1. Lineage (NCBI taxonomy): Eukaryota > Viridiplantae > Streptophyta > Magnoliopsida > Poales > Cyperaceae > Rhynchospora > Rhynchospora breviuscula. The sequence goes on from JAMQYH010000124.1 coordinate 11,254, forward strand.
GTCGTCACCGTCGACCCGCAGCCCGTGCTCGACCACCTCGCCGCCGGTCGCGTGCCGATCGTCTCGAGCATCGCTCCCGATCTCGACCACCCCGGCACGTCGCTGAACGTCAACGCGGATGCCGCGGCCGCGGCGCTCGCGACGGCGCTCGACGCGAAGAAGCTCGTCGTGCTGACGGACGTCCCCGGGCTCTACGCCGACTGGCCCAACCGCGACTCGCTCGTGTCGCACCTGACCTCGACGGAGCTGCGCGCGATGCTGCCGAAGCTCGAATCGGGCATGATCCCGAAGATGCAGGCGTGCCTCGACGCCGTCGACGGGGGAGTGCCCACCGCGGCCATCATCGACGGACGCGTGCCGCACTCGGTGCTCGTCGAACTGTTCACCAGCAAGGGAATCGGAACGGAGGTGGTCGCGTGAACGCGGACACGACTCAGGAGACTGCGGCGTCGCGCGCCGCCTGGCAGGAGGATGCCGGGCGCGACCTGGTCCGCAGCTTCGGCGACCGCATGGCCCTGTTCGTGCGCGGTGAGGGAACGTACGTCTGGGACAGCGACGGTAAGAAGTACCTCGACTTCCTCGCCGGCATCGCCGTGGACGCCCTCGGCCACGCGCACCCCACCTTCGTCGAGGCCGTCGCGACGCAGGCCGCGACCCTCACGCACGTCTCGAACTACTTCGCGACCCCGCCGCAGCTCGCGCTCGCCGCACGGCTGAAGCGTCTCGCGGGCACCGGCGAGTCCGGGCGCGTGTACTTCGCCAACTCCGGCGCGGAAGCCAACGAGGCCGCGTTCAAGCTCGCGCGACTGCACGGTCGTGGCACCGAGCGCACGCGCATCCTGACGCTGAAGAACGGCTTCCACGGCCGCACGATGGGGGCGCTCGCCCTCACCGGCAAGCCCGCGCTCCAGGCCGACTTCCTGCCCATGGTCCCCGGCGTCGAGCACATCGACGCCACGATCGAGGCGCTCGAGGCGGCCGTCGACGACCGCGTCGCGGCGTTCCTCGTCGAGCCCATCCAGGGCGAGGCCGGCGTCGTCGAGCTGCCCGAGGGCTACCTCGCCGCGGCACGCGAGATCACCGCGCGCCACGGTGCCCTGCTGATCGTCGACGAGATCCAGACGGGCGCGGGGCGGACGGGCGAGTGGTTCGCCTTCCAGCACGCCGGCATCGTCCCGGATGCCATCACGGTCGCCAAGGGCATCGGCGGCGGATTCCCGATCGGCGCCCTGATCACCTTCGGCGCGGCCAGCGACCTGTTCTTCCCGGGCACCCACGGCTCCACGTACGGCGGCAACGCCCTGGGCACCGCGGTCGCGGGCGCCGTGCTGGCGGAGGTCGAGGCATCCGGTCTCCTCGCCAACGCCGCGACGCGTGAGGCGCAGCTGCGCGAGGGGATCGCCGGCCTCGGCTCGCCGCTGATCGGCGGCGTGCGAGGCCGCGGTCTCCTCCTCGGCGTGGCCCTCACCCACCCCGTCGCGAAGGCCGTCGTGGCCGCTGCGCAGGAGCACGGCCTCATCGTGAACGCGGCGAACGACGAGGCGATCCGTCTCGCCCCGCCGCTGATCATCGGGGATGCCGAGATCGCCGAGTTCCTTGCCCTCTTCGGCGCGGCGCTGCAGACCGTCGCCGACGCCCTCATGATCGACCAGTCCGCCGCGCCCGCGGCCGAAGGAGTACCCGCGTGACCCGCCACCTGCTGCGCGACGACGACCTGACCCCCGCCGAGCAGGCGGAGATCCTCGACCTCGCGATCGAGCTGAAGAAGGACCGCTGGGCGCAGAAGCCGCTCGCGGGTCCCCAGACCGTCGCCGTGATCTTCGACAAGTCGTCGACGCGCACCCGTGTGTCGTTCGCGGTCGGCATCGCCGATCTCGGCGGCTCGCCGCTGATCATCTCGACCGCGAACAGCCAGCTCGGGGCAAGGAGACGCCCTCCGACACCGCACGCGTGCTGGAGCGCCAGGTGGCCGCCATCGTGTGGCGCACCTACGCGCAGGCGGGCCTGGAGGAGATGGCGCGGGGCACCCGTGTCCCCGTCGTCAACGCGCTCAGCGACGACTTCCACCCGTGCCAGCTGCTCGCCGACCTGCTGACGATCCGTGAGCACAAGGGCGAGCTGAAGGGGCTGACGCTGTCGTTCTTCGGCGACGGGCAGAGCAACATGGCGCACTCCTACGTCCTGGCCGGCGTCACGGCCGGGATGCACGTGCGCGTGGCCTCGCCCGCCGACTACGCGCCGCGCGCCGACGTGATCGCCGACGCCGAGCGCATCGCGGCCTCGACCGGCGGGTCGGTGACCCTGACGACCGATCCCGAGGCCGCGGCATCCGGAGCCGACGTCGTGGTCACCGACACGTGGGTGTCCATGGGCAAGGAGGAGGAGAAGCTCGCCCGCATCCGCGACCTGGGCAGCTTCAAGGTCACCTCCGAGCTCATGGCGCAGGCCGACGATTCCGCGATCTTCATCCACTGCCTTCCCGCCGACCGCGGATACGAGGTGGATGCCGAGGTCATCGACGGTCCGCAGAGCGTCGTGTGGGACGAGGCCGAGAACCGCCTGCACGCCCAGAAGGCTCTGCTGGTGTGGCTGCTGCGCCAGGCTGACCTCCCGGACGCGACTGGCCTGGGACCGTCTCGACGGCCCGGGCCGTCTCGTCGGGATCGACCTGGCGCGCGGGCTCGCCGTCCTCGGATGCTCGCCGCGCACCTGCTCACGATCGACCCCTTCGATGCGGCCGATCCCGCCACCTGGCTCGATGTTGTGAACGGCCGCTCCTCGATCCTGTTCGCGACGCTGGCGGGTGTCTCGATCGCGATCGTGACGGGCGGCCCGAACCCGCTCGTCGGTCCCGCGCGCGTCCGCGCCGCCGCGCGTCTGGCCCTGCGGGGTGCGCTGCTGTGGGTCATCGGCATCCTGTTGGTGTTCACCGGTGTGCCGGTGTACGTGATCCTTCCCGCCTATGCCCTGTTGTTCGCGCTGTCGGTGCCGTTCCTCGGCCTGCACGCGCGCAGCCTCTTCGTCGCGGCGGCTGTGATCGCAGTCGTCATGCCCTGGGTCTTCCCGTTCCTGGATGCCGCGCCCGTGTGGAGCGGACTCGGCGGGGAGCAGCTCCAGGCTCTCGTCGGCTGGGCGTATCCCTTCCCGGTCTGGATCGCGTTCCTGCTCGCGGGGATGGGACTGGGGCGTCTGGACCTACGACGTCTTCGGGTGCAGGGTCTTGTCGCGGTCGCGGGATGCGGGCCGCTGTGGTCGGATACGGCGTCGCCGCCGCCGCGGGCACGTGGGCGACGAGCCCGTATCCGACCGCGGTCTGGAGCGCCGAGGCCCATTCGTCCGGACTCGGCGAGGTCGTCGGCTCGGGCGGGTTCGCGATCGCCGCGATCGGTGTGTGCCTGTTGCTCTGCCGGACGCCGGTGCGGTGGCTGGCGATCCCGCTGCGCGCCGTGGGGGCGATGCCGCTCACGGCGTACGTGGCGCAGCTCGTCGTCTGGGCCGTGTTCGCCGTGGTCGTGTTCGGTGACACGTCCGATCTGTTCGGTGTCCGCGACGCCGGGCTCTTCCTGCCGCTCACGCTGGGGATCGTGCTGGGCTGCACGGCGGTCGCGCTGCTGGTCGGCCGAGGTCCGCTGGAGGCTCTGATCGACGGGATCGTGCGGCGCGTCGTCGGCCCGTCCCGCCGACCGGATGCCGATCGCCCCGCGTCGGCGGACTGAGCGGCCGGGCGGTGTCGGCGGTGCTCGGTAGGCTGGGCGTATGAGCAGCGAGACCGGTCAGGCCACGAACGAGGGCGCCCTGTGGGGGGCCCGTTTTCTCGGGTGGGCCGTCTCCCGAGCTGGCGGCGTTGAGCCGTTCGACGCACTTCGACTGGGATCTCGCGCTGTACGACATCGCCGGCTCCCACGCCCACGCGGCCGCTCTCGAGGCGCGGGCTACCTCTCTGCCGAGGAGGCGCGCGACATGCACGCGGGCCTCGACGAACTCGCAGCGCGCGTGCAAGACGGATCGCTCGTCGCCGCGCCGAGCGACGAAGACGTCCACGGGGCGCTCGAGCGCGTGCTCATCGAGACCGTCGGTCCGGCCCTCGGCGGCAAGCTCCGCGCCGGGCGCAGCCGCAACGATCAGATCGCGACCCTCGTCCGGCTCTACCTGCTCGACCGTCTCATCGACGCTCTCGTCGCGCAGTCCGAGGCGCACGAGACGGCGATCATGCCCGGGCGCACCCACCTGCAGCACGCGCAGCCCGTCCTGCTCGCCCACCCCCACCTGCAGGCCTACGGCTGGGCGTTCGTCCGCGGTATCGAGCGTCTGCGCGACTGGTCGGTCCGCGCGTCGGTCTCGCCCTACGGTGGCGGCGCGCTCGCCGGGGCGACTCTCGGTCTCGATCCGCAGCTGGTGGCCGACCGGCTCGGTCTTGCACGCCCCGCCGAGAACTCCCTCGACGGCACGGCGTCGCGCGATGTCGTTGCGGAGTTCGCGTTCATCACGGCGATGATCGGCGTCGACCTCTCGCGTCTGGCCGAAGACGTGATCCTGTGGAACACGCGCGAGTTCGGCTTCGTCACCCTCGACGATGCGTACTCGACCGGGTCGAGCATCATGCCGCAGAAGAAGAACCCCGACATCGCCGAACTGGCACGCGGCAAGGCCGGGCGCCTGATCGGCAATCTCGCCGGGCTCCTGGCCACGCTCAAGGGACTCCCGCTGGCGTACAACCGCGATCTGCAGGAAGACAAGGAGCCGGTCTTCGACTCGGTCCGCACGCTCGAACTCGTGCTGCCGGCGTTCTCGGGCATGGTCTCGACGCTCCGTTTCCACACCGATCGTATGGCCGAGCTCGCACCGCAGGGGTTCTCCCTGGCTACCGACGTCGCCGAGTGGCTCGTGCGGCAGGGCGTGCCCTTCCGCGACGCGCACGAGATCTCCGGCGCGCTCGTCCGGGCGTGCGAGCAGCGCGGGATCGGTCTGGAAGACGCCGACGACGACCTCCTGGCATCCGTCTCGCCGTCCGTTGACCCCGAGGTGCGCGACGTCCTCTCGATCGAGGGGGTCGGTGTCCAGTCGTACCGGCGTCGGCGGTACCGCACCCGAGCGGGTCGCCGAGCAGCGGGCCGACCTCATCGCCCGCGCTCAGAGCGCGGCTCGGGCTCTGGAAATCTAAGTAGCGAAACACTTATCATCCCCGATAAATAAGCCATAAGCTGATCACATGATCGTCGCCGTCATCGCCGACATCGTCCGCTCTCGCGAGCTCGACGATCGCGTGGCGGCGCAGCGGGCGATCGAGGCCGCCGTGGCCCGGGCCGACGCCGACGTGCCGCTGGCGATCGCCCCCCCTGACCGCGGTGGTCGGCGATGAGTTTCCAGGGCGAGTACGCGACGGTCGCCGCGGCCGCGGCGTCCCTGCTGCTCGTCCGGCTGGACCTGCCCGACGGCGTCGACTGCCGCTTCGGGCGTCGGACTCGGCGAGGCCGCGTCCCGTCCGGCTCGACGGCCGCACGATCCCCGAGGGGCCGGGCGTGGTGGGCGGCGCGTGCCGCCATCGAGCGGGTCGAGGCCCTCCAGCAGCGGACGGCTCCGCTCGCGCGGACGTGGATCCAGGCCGCCGACGACATCGACGGAGCCGCCCGCGGAGCGGTCGCTCTGGCCAACGCCTACGTGCTGTCGCGCGATCAGCTCGTGTCGTCGATGAGCGAGCGCACGCGGCGGCTCACCTACGGCCGCTGTCTCGGGCGCGCGCAGCGCGATCTCGCCGCTGACGAGGGGATCACGCAGTCGGCGGGTGTCCCAGGCGCTCGCGTCCGCGGGTTCCGCCGCGGTCGTCGAGGGGCTTCCTCGCGCTGATCGAGGGGACGGCGTCGTGATCGCGGCCGGACTCCTCCTGGCGGCCGTCGGCGGGGGTCGATCTGCTGCGCCGACTCCTCACGCGGCGCCGTCCCCTCGCCTACGCGGCCGCCGCGGTGGTGCTCGTCGTCGTGTCGGCGGGAGCGGATGCCGTCGTGGCCGGGCTCCTCGCCGTCGCGGTCGCCGCGATCTGGACGTGGGTCGTCCCGGAGGCGGGTCCGGCGCGTGCAGGGCTGTGGCCCGTGGGTCTGTTGGGGGTCGCCGTCGCGGCGTGCGTGGCGGTCGCGCCCGCACGTTCGCATCCGGGGTTCCTCGGGACGACGTGGGCGTCGTACGGTCCCCGCGAAGGACTGTCGGTCGACGCGATGATCCTCGTCGCGGGATGCCTGCTGTTCCTCCTCGAGTCGGGGAACGCGGTGGTCCGGATCGCGTTGCGCGCCGAGATGGGGGAACGCACGCCTCCCGCCGAGCGGATCCCCGGCGAGGCGTCGGGGACGCGGACCCTGCCCGCGACGCTCAAGGGCGGGCGCCTGATCGGTCCGCTCGAACGGATTCCTCGTCTTCGCGCTCACGCTCGCGGGTGCCTACACGCTGATCGCGGCGGTGCTGGCCGCCAAGGGGATCGTGCGCTTCCCCGAGATCTCGCGTGACGGTGAGGGCGGCGACCGCGCCGAGTACTTCCTCATCGGCAGTCTCGTCAGCTGGGTGACCGCGCTGGCGGCCGCGCTCGTGGTCTGGTGGGGGATCGGCGCGCACTGAGCACTCCGGCATCCGGACCGCTCGGATGCCGCTGATAGCCTGAACGGGTGCCCGTGACCTTCGACGAGTCTTCCGTTCGCGCCCTCGAACCCGCCAACGATCCCACCTTCGATTCGGTGTGGGACGAGCTGGTCTGGCGCGGGACTGATCCACGTCTCGACCGACCAGGAGGAGCTGGAGCGCGCTCCTGTCCGGACCCCCGATCGTCTTCTACTGCGGCTTCGATCCGACGGCACCGAGTCTGCACCTCGGCAACCTCGTGCAGCTGCTCGTCATGCGACGTCTGCAGCTGGCGGGGCACCGTCCGCTCGGGCTCGTGGGCGGCTCCACCGGCCTGGTGGGCGACCCGCGGCGCCCACCGCGGAGCGCACCTTGAACACGCGGGAGACGGTCGCGGAATGGGTGTCGCGCCTGCGTACCCAGGTTCGAGCGGTTCCTCGGCTTCGACGGCGACAACGCCGCGCGCATGGTGAACAACCTCGATTGGACGGCGCCCCTGAGCGCCATCGACTTCCTCCGTGAGATCGGCAAGCACTTCCGCGTCGGTACGATGCTGAAGAAAGACGCCGTGAGCGCACGCCTGAACTCCGAGGCCGGCATCAGCTACACCGAGTTCAGCTACCAGATCCTCCAGGGCCTCGACTACCTCGAGCTCTACCGCCAGTACGGCTGCGTCCTGCAGACCGGCGGGAGCGATCAGTGGGGCAACCTGACCAGCGGTACGGATCTCGTGCGCCGCGTCGAGGGCGCGTCGGTCCACGCCATCGGCACGCCGCTCATCACGAACAGCGGACGGCACGAAGTTCGGCAAGAGCGAAGGCAATGCGATTCTGGCTGGATGCCGAGATGTGCAGTCCCTGGGCGATGTACCAGTTCTGGCTCAACACCGACGACCGCGACGTCATCGAGCGTCTGAAGGTCTTCACCTTCCTCACCCGCGCCGACATCGCCGAGTACGAGCGGCTCGTCGCCGAGGAGCCCTTCCGCCGCGCCGCGCAGAAGCGTCTCGCCCGCGAGGTGGTCACGACCGTCCACGGCCCGGATGCCACCGACGCCGTCATCGCCGCGACCGAGGCCCTGTTCGGTCAGGGAGACCTGACCCGCCCTGGATGCCGCCACCTTGCGCAGTGCGCTGGAGGAGCTCCCGCACGCGTCCGTCGCACCGGGAGCGACGGTCGTCGAAGCGCTGGCTGCCACGGGGCTGGTGAGCAGCCTCAGCGAAGCGCGCCGGGCGATCGCCCAGGGCGGGGTGTCTCTGGACGGGCAGAAGGTCGCGTCCGACGACGAGGTGGTCTCCGGCTCCCTGCCCGGAGGCGTCTCGGTGGTCCGTCGAGGCAAGAAGACGCTCGCGGGTGTGTTCGTCGGCTGATGCCCTTCACGCCGAGCCATGCGGTCGTCGCGCTGCCGTTCGTGCGCACGCGCATGGTGCCGGCCGCCATCGCCGTCGGATCGATGACCCCCGATCTTCCCCCTCTTCGTCCGGGGCATGATGCCCGACTATGCGATGACACATGACCCGGCGTGGCTCGGGGGTGACGACGGTCGTCGCGCTCCTGCTGCTGCTCGTCTGGCGGTGCATCCTGCGCCCCGCGGTGCGCGAGCTCGCTCCCCGGGCAGTGGCCGAGCGCCTTCCCGACACGTGGGACGGGGGAGCCCGGGCGGGCGCCCGTGAGACATTCGGTGGCGGTGTGGTCGGACTGATCTGGCTCGCGCTGTCGCTGGTGCTGGGTGTCCTCACGCACATCGTGTGGGATCTCTTCACCCACGAAGGCCGTCTGGGAACGCAGCTCATCCCGGCGCTCGACGAACACTGGGGGCCTCTCCTCGGCGTCAAGTGGGCGCAGTACGGTTCGGGAGTCTTCGGTCTCGTGGTCCTGGGGATCTTCGCGGTCCGCTGGGTCGTGCGCCGCACTCCCGGCCGAGCAGTGCGGGTGCTGCCCGAGTGGGTGCGCCGCGTATGGGGGATCTCGCTGCCTGCGCTCCTCGTCGGTGCCGTGGCGTTGGCGATCGCGATCCGTGGCCCCTTCGACGCCGACTTCACGCCGACGCATCTCGTCTATGGAGTTCTTACGCGTGTCGCCGCGGCGTGGGGTGCGGTCACTATCGTGCTCGCTGGAGTGATCCAGTGGCTGCGAGGGCGTGGCCGTTCCGCGTGATCTCGCGGTTCTGGGGGTGCGACACGCCCGGGGTGTGGTGTGGTTTGGATGGGTGGGTGGGTTGGGCGTAGGTTATTGATTGTTCGCCCCACAGGGGAGTGCGGAGTGGCCGGTAGGCCCCGTGTCCTCTCAAGCGGAGAGCAACCCAAAACCCCCGCCACATGGTGTAGGGTTTTTGGTTCTGGTCTTCGACCGGGTTTCACGACGTTGATCTCTTGATAGGTCCCACTGTGAGAGCTACAAGGTTCGAATGATCGAATATAGTGGTGAACTGCCTCATGGGTTGCGGTCTTGTGATTGTTTCTGTGGGTGTGTCCGTTCCTTGAGAACTCAACAGCGTGCACTTGTCATATGCCAATTTTATTCCTCGTCGGTCCATCTTTTGGTGGATTGCGAGTAATTCCTTTGGATCAAAGTCCAATCCTTTCGGGGGTTGGCATCTGGATAGTCAGTTTTGACTTCCTGTTTGGTCGGGTTGAACTCGCTTGTCCCTTCCTTTTTCCGGTTGGGTGGGCTTTTTTCTTTTATGGAGAGTTTGATCCTGGCTCAGGATGAACGCTGGCGGCGTGCTTAACACATGCAAGTCGAACGATGAAGCGGTGCTTGCACCGTGGATTAGTGGCGAACGGGTGAGTAACACGTGAGTAACCTGCCCTGGACTCTGGGATAAGCGCTGGAAACGGTGTCTAATACTGGATATGAGCTCTCATCGCATGGTGGGGGTTGGAAAGATTTTTTGGTCTGGGATGGGCTCGCGGCCTATCAGCTTGTTGGTGGGGTAATGGCTTACCAAGGCGTCGACGGGTAGCCGGCCTGAGAGGGTGACCGGCCACACTGGGACTGAGACACGGCCCAGACTCCTACGGGAGGCAGCAGTGGGGAATATTGCACAATGGGCGGAAGCCTGATGCAGCAACGCCGCGTGAGGGATGACGGCCTTCGGGTTGTAAACCTCTTTTAGCAGGGAAGAAGCGTGAGTGACGGTACCTGCAGAAAAAGCGCCGGCTAACTACGTGCCAGCAGCCGCGGTAATACGTAGGGCGCAAGCGTTATCCGGAATTATTGGGCGTAAAGAGCTCGTAGGCGGTTTGTCGCGTCTGCTGTGAAATCCCGAGGCTCAACTTCGGGTCTGCAGTGGGTACGGGCAGACTAGAGTGCGGTAGGGGAGATTGGAATTCCTGGTGTAGCGGTGGAATGCGCAGATATCAGGAGGAACACCGATGGCGAAGGCAGATCTCTGGGCCGTAACTGACGCTGAGGAGCGAAAGGGTGGGGAGCAAACAGGCTTAGATACCCTGGTAGTCCACCCCGTAAACGTTGGGAACTAGTTGTGGGGACCATTCCACGGTTTCCGTGACGCAGCTAACGCATTAAGTTCCCCGCCTGGGGAGTACGGCCGCAAGGCTAAAACTCAAAGGAATTGACGGGGACCCGCACAAGCGGCGGAGCATGCGGATTAATTCGATGCAACGCGAAGAACCTTACCAAGGCTTGACATACACCAGAACACCGTAGAAATACGGGACTCTTTGGACACTGGTGAACAGGTGGTGCATGGTTGTCGTCAGCTCGTGTCGTGAGATGTTGGGTTAAGTCCCGCAACGAGCGCAACCCTCGTTCTATGTTGCCAGCACGTTATGGTGGGAACTCATGGGATACTGCCGGGGTCAACTCGGAGGAAGGTGGGGATGACGTCAAATCATCATGCCCCTTATGTCTTGGGCTTCACGCATGCTACAATGGCCGGTACAAAGGGCTGCGATACCGTGAGGTGGAGCGAATCCCAAAAAGCCGGTCCCAGTTCGGATTGAGGTCTGCAACTCGACCTCATGAAGTCGGAGTCGCTAGTAATCGCAGATCAGCAACGCTGCGGTGAATACGTTCCCGGGTCTTGTACACACCGCCCGTCAAGTCATGAAAGTCGGTAACACCTGAAGCCGGTGGCCCAACCCTTGTGGAGGGAGCCGTCGAAGGTGGGATCGGTAATTAGGACTAAGTCGTAACAAGGTAGCCGTACCGGAAGGTGCGGCTGGATCACCTCCTTTCTAAGGAGCATCTGGCATCCAGGGTTTTTAGGAATCGTGGGTGTCCAGGCGCCAGGTCAGCACCGGATGTGTGCTGCTGGTTAGCTCATGGGTGGAACATGTGACTTGGTGCTCACGTCCGAACATGTCGGGTCTAGTACGCAGCTTGCTGTGGGAACGGTCTGGGTGGGAGGGGTGGGTGCATGCACGCTGTTGGGTCCTGAGGGGCCGGGCGCTGATCGCGTCAGTCGGAGGGCGTGAGTCTTTCGGGCTGGGGTGGTTGGTGGTTGTTCCTCGTGGGCCTCTTCTTGCGCTTGCCGGTTGGTGGGTGTGGGGGAGGGGTTTCGCCCGTACTTTGAGAACTACACAGTGGACGCGAGCATCTTTCCATGCAACCTTTTGGGGTTGTGTGGTGTAGATGATCTTAAAGATCATTAGTCAATTTTTTGACGATTTAACTCATGTGATTTCAAGTCTTTAAGAGCAAACGGTGGATGCCTTGGCATCTGGAGCCGAAGAAGGACGTAGCAATCTGCGATAAGCCTCGGGGAACTGATAAGCGAGTTTTGATCCGAGGGTGTCCGAATGGGGAAACCCCGCCAGGGCGCGTGCGTGCCTGGTGACTCCCGCTTGAATATATAGGGCGGGTAGAGGGAACGTGGGGAAGTGAAACATCTCAGTACCCACAGGAAGAGAAAGCAATAGCGATTCCGTGAGTAGTGGCGAGCGAAACCGGATCAGGCTAAACCTTATGCGTGTGATACCCGGCAGGGGTTGCGTGTGGGGGGTTGTGGGACTTTTCTGATCATTCTGCCGAGTGGTCGGCGTGACGAGAGGGTATAGACGAACGGTTTTGAATGGCCGGTCATAGAGGGTGCGAACCCCGTAGTCGAAATGCTTGTTCTTGGCGTGAAGAGTATCCCAAGTAGCACGGGGCCCGAGAAATCCCGTGTGAATCTGTCAGGACCACCTGATAAGCCTAAATACTCCCAGATGACCGATAGCGGACAAGTACCGTGAGGGAAAGGTGAAAAGTACCCCGGGAGGGGAGTGAAATAGTACCTGAAACCGTTTGCTTACAAACCGTTGGAGCACCCCTGGTAGGTGTGACAGCGTGCCTTTTGAAGAATGAGCCTGCGAGTTAGCGATACGTGGCGAGGTTAACCCGTGTGGGGTAGCCGTAGCGAAAGCGAGTCTGAATAGGGCGTTTTAGTCGCGTGTTCTAGACCCGAAGCGAAGTGATCTATCCATGGCCAGGTTGAAGCGACGGTAAGACGTCGTGGAGGACCGAACCCACTTAGGTTGAAAACTGAGGGGATGAGCTGTGGATAGGGGTGAAAGGCCAATCAAACTTCGTGATAGCTGGTTCTCTCCGAAATGCATTTAGGTGCAGCGTTGCGTGTTTCTTGCCGGAGGTAGAGCTACTGGATGGCCGATGGGCCCTACAAGGTTACTGACGTCAGCCAAACTCCGAATGCCGGTAAGTGAGAGCGCAGCAGTGAGACTGTGGGGGATAAGCTTCATAGTCGAGAGGGAAACAACCCAGACCACCATCTAAGGTCCCTAAGCGCGTGCTAAGTGGGAAAGGATGTGGAGTTGCTTAGACAACCAGGAGGTTGGCTTAGAAGCAGCCACCCTTGAAAGAGTGCGTAATAGCTCACTGGTCAAGTGATTCCGCGCCGACAATGTAACGGGGCTCAAGCACGCCACCGAAGTTGTGGCATTGACATTTTTGGTAGGCCTTCGTGGTCCAGCCGTGTTGATGGGTAGGAGAGCGTCGTGTCGCGAGTGAAGCGGCGGGGTGACCCAGCCGTGGACGCGACACGAGTGAGAATGCAGGCATGAGTAGCGAATGACGTGTGAGAAACACGTCCTCCGAAAGACCAAGGGTTCCAGGGTCAAGCTAATCTTCCCTGGGTAAGTCGGGACCTAAGGCGAGGCCGACAGGCGTAGTCGATGGACAACGGGTTGATATTCCCGTACCGGCGAAGAACCGCCCCAGTCAATCCAGTGGTGCTAAGAGTCCTAGCTCATGCTTTAGCGGATCCCTTCGGGGTGAGGCGGGTGTGTGTGAACGCTCGATCCCATGCTGGTGCGGCTAGCGTATTAACAGGTGTGACGCAGGAAGGTAGCCCAAGCCAGGCGATGGTAGTCCTGGTGCAAGTGCGTAGGCCGACTCTTAGGCAAATCCGGGAGTCGTACAGGCTGAGACACGATGCGGATAAAAAGTGGGTGATCCTATGCTGCCGAGAAAAGCATCGACGCGAGGTTCTAGCTGCCCGTACCCCAAACCGACTCAGGTGGTCAGGTAGAGAATACCAAGGAGATCGAGAGAATCGTGGTTAAGGAACTCGGCAAAATGCCCCCGTAACTTCGGGAGAAGGGGGGCCACCCACTTATACGGGCTTGCTCCGGAAAGGGTGTGGTGGCCGCAGAGACTAGTGGGTAGCGACTGTTTACTAAAAACACAGGTCCGTGCCAAGTCGCAAGACGATGTATACGGACTGACGCCTGCCCGGTGCTGGAAGGTTAAGAGGACCGGTTAGCCGTAAGGCGAAGCTGAGAATTTAAGCCCCAGTAAACGGCGGTGGTAACTATAACCATCCTAAGGTAGCGAAATTCCTTGTCGGGTAAGTTCCGACCTGCACGAATGGCGTAACGACTTCCCAACTGTCTCAACCGCGAACTCGGCGAAATTGCATTACGAGTAAAGATGCTCGTTACGCGCAGCAGGACGGAAAGACCCCGTGACCTTTACTACAGCTTGGTATTGGTGTTCGGTGTGGCTTGTGTAGGATAGGTGGGAGACGGTGAAGCGGGCACGCCAGTGTTCGTGGAGTCATTGTTGAAATACCACTCTGGTCACTCTGGATATCTAACTTCGGACCGTGATCCGGTTCAGGGACAGTGCCTGGTGGGTAGTTTAACTGGGGCGGTTGCCTCCCAAAATGTAACGGAGGCGCCCAAAGGTTCCCTCAACCTGGTTGGCAATCAGGTGGCGAGTGTAAGTGCACAAGGGAGCTTGACTGTGAGACTGACAGGTCGAGCAGGGACGAAAGTCGGGACTAGTGATCCGGCAGTGGCTTGTGGAAGCGCTGTCGCTCAACGGATAAAAGGTACCTCGGGGATAACAGGCTGATCTTGCCCAAGAGTCCATATCGACGGCATGGTTTGGCACCTCGATGTCGGCTCGTCGCATCCTGGGGCTGGAGTAGGTCCCAAGGGTTGGGCTGTTCGCCCATTAAAGCGGTACGCGAGCTGGGTTTAGAACGTCGTGAGACAGTTCGGTCCCTATCCGCTGCGCGCGTAGGAAGTTTGAGAGGATCTGACCCTAGTACGAGAGGACCGGGTTGGACGAACCTCTGGTGTGTCAGTTGTTCCGCCAGGAGCACCGCTGATTAGCTACGTTCGGGATGGATAACCGCTGAAAGCATCTAAGCGGGAAGCCGGCCTCAAGATGAGACTTCCATACCCCTCGGGGTGAGAGGCTCCCAGCCAGACTACTGGGTTGATAGGCCGGATGTGGAAGCGTAGTAATACGTGAAGCTGACCGGTACTAATAAGCCGATGACTTGATAACACACCGTTTTTGGTGCTTGCGTCCACTGAGTGGTTCTCGATGTACGGTCGAGAACAACAACAACAAATAGATATGATCGTTGTTGGTTTACGGAGCACATCCATAGTGTTTCGGCGGCCATAGCGAGAGGGAAACGCCCGGTCACATTCCGAACCCGGAAGCTAAGCCTCTCAGCGCCGATGGTACTGCAGGGGAGACCCTGTGGGAGAGTAGGACACCGCCGGACTCCCTTTCACGAAATGGCCACCCAAAACTGGGTGGCCATTTCACATACACGGACACAAACACCCGAGCAGTTGTAGCGGGATAGGGTCGCAAGGTGAGCGGCTTCTCAGGACATCTCCCGGAGAGCCGCGAGTACCGCCGGCTCCTCATCGGGTTGTTCTTCGGAGGAGTCGCGACCTTCGCGCAGCTCTACGCGACCCAAGCGCTGCTCCCGCTCATCGCGGAGGATGTGGTGGTGCCGCCCGCGACCGCGGCGTTGAGCGCGTCGGCCTCGACGCTGGGCCTTGCCGCGGCCGTCCTCCCGTGGTCGGTGGTCGCCGACAGGATCGGCCGGGTGCCCGCGATGGCGGTCGGTGTCATCGCGGCGACGATACTGGGCGCGATCGCGCCCTTCTCCCACGAGATCACCTGGCTTCTCGGCCTTCGTCTCGCGGAAGGCATCGCGCTGGGCGCCGTCCCCGCGGTGGCGCTCGCCTATCTGAGCGAGGAGGTCGCCCCTCGCTATGTGGCTGCCGCGGCGGGGTCGTACATCGCCGGCACGACCGTGGGCGGGTTGAGCGGTCGTGTCGCCTCGGGGGCGATCGGGGAGCTCGCGGGATGGCGGTGGGGCGTGGCATCCGTGATTTTGTTGTGCGCGCTCGCATCCGCGGTGTTCCTGTGGTTCGTGCCGCCCGCGCGGGGGTTCGTCCCGTTCCGGACGCGGGAGCGTGCGGGGCCGTCGATCGTGGTCCGGCTCTTGTCGAACTTGCGGTCACCGATGCAGGTGGTGCTGTACGCCCAGGGATTCCTGCTGATGGGCGCGTTCGTCGCGGTGTACAACTACCTGGGATTCCATCTCTCGGCGCCGCCCTTCGTGCTGGCTCCTGCTGTGGTGACGCTGCTGTTCCTCGCGTATCTCGCCGGAACCGTCTCGTCTCCGCGCACGGGAGCGCTGGCCGTGAGGTGGGGCCGGTATCGGGTGCTGCTCGTGTCGGTGACCGTGATGGCGTCGGGAGCGGCTCTGCTGGCCGTTCCGGTGCTCGCGGTGATCGTCGTGGGCCTCGTGGTGTTCACCGCGGGGTTCTTCGCCGCGCACGCGGTGGCCTCGGGCTGGACGCCCGTGGCGGCGGAGTCGCAGGCACGGGCGCAGGCATCGTCGCTGTACTATCTCGGCTATTACGGCGGATCCAGCCTGTTCGGCTGGCTTCTGGGCACGGTGTTCGCCTCCGCCGGGTGGGAGTGGTTCGTGGTCGCCGTCATCGCTCTGTGCCTGGGTGCCGGACTGCTGGCGGCTGTCGTCCTCCGCGGGCGCACGGGGGCATGAGGCGGACTGCGGGCCGTTCCGGGTCAATCCCTCTCCTCAATGTCGTCCGTCACGACTAGCGTCGGTACGACGACATTGAGGAGGTCGCGAGTGGACGATGCCGATGAGCGGATGGCGACGCGGACGAGCGAGGACGCGGTCGAGAGCGAGTCGATGGACGAGACGGCCGAGCCCGTCGCCGAGATCAGTTACGACG
The DNA here is from genome assembly GCA_027562975.1 of Rhynchospora breviuscula. Taxonomy (NCBI): domain Eukaryota; kingdom Viridiplantae; phylum Streptophyta; class Magnoliopsida; order Poales; family Cyperaceae; genus Rhynchospora; species Rhynchospora breviuscula. The sequence goes on from JAMQYH010000124.1 coordinate 27,341, forward strand.
AGCAGCGATACCCGGCGCGACCGAAGCGGCTCCGTCCGCGTGACCAGTTCCGCGGGGGGACCCTCCGGCGCTTCCTCACCGATCCCCGCAACGCCAACGGCGGCAATCCCTCGTACGTGGAGTGGCTCGTCCGCCAGTCGATGTTGAAGGATGCCGACGTCCTCAGCCGACAGCTCTCGGGGCAGCCCTCGATGTGGCGCAATCCCTACGCCCGCCCCGACGCACGGCGGGCCATCGAGTCGACCGACGTGTGGTTCACGGCATATCCCATCTCGCTGATGGCGCGACCCGGGGAGTCCTTCCTCGACGCGCTCGGCGACGAGGCCCTGTGGGAAGCGTTCGAGTGGGTCGGGATCAACGGCATCCATACCGGACCGGTCAAGCGCGCCGGCGGCATCAGCGGATGGCAGGAGACTCCGAGCGTCGACGGGCATTTCGACCGCATCAGCACGCAGATCGACCCGGAGTTCGGTGACGAGAACGCCTTCCGGCGGATGGCCGACGTGGCCGATGCGCACGGCGGGAGCGTCATCGACGACATCGTGCCTGGCCACACCGGCAAGGGTGCGGACTTCCGTCTCGCCGAGATGGCGTTCAAGGACTATCCCGGGATCTACCACATGGTCGAGATTCCGCGCGAAGACTGGGGACTGCTGCCCGAGGTGCCCTCGGGCCGTGACTCCGTCAACCTCGACGCCGAGACGGAGCGGGAGCTCAGTGCCCGCGGCTACATCATCGGCGAGTTGCAGCGCGTCATCTTCTACACGCCCGGTGTGAAAGAGACGAACTGGAGCGCGACGGCACCCGTGGTCGGCGTCGACGGATTCGAGCGACGCTGGGTGTACCTGCACTACTTCAAGGAGGGGCAGCCGTCGATCAACTGGCTCGATCCCACCTTCGCGGGCATGCGCCTCGTGATCGGCGATGCTCTGCATTCGCTCGGCGACCTCGGGACCAGCGCTCTGCGTCTGGATGCCAACGGCTTCCTCGGCGTCGAGAAGAGCGCCGAAGGGCTGCCCGCGTGGTCGGAGGGCCATCCGCTCTCGCACGCGGCGAATCACATCATCGCCAGCATGGTGCGCAAGGTCGGGGGCTTCACGTTCCAAGAGCTGAACCTGACGATGGAGGACATCCGCGACACCGGTGCCGTGGGCGCCGACCTGTCGTACGACTTCGTCACGCGCCCGGGCTATCATCACGCGCTCGCGACGGCGAACACCGAGTTCCTCCGCCTGGCCTTGAACACGGCCCTCGAGACCGGTGTGGAGCCGGCCCAGCTCGTCCACGGCATGCAGAACCACGACGAGCTGACCTATGAGCTCGTGCACTGGGCCACGACCCACCGCGACACGCTGTACTCGTTCCGGCATGGCGAGGCCACCGGTGCCGAGATCGCCGAGACGGTCCGGGCGGAACTCACGCAGGCTCTGACCGTCGACGCCGACTACAACCTCGTCTTCACGCAGAACGGCATCGCCTGCACCACCGCGTCGCTGATCGCGGCGACCCAGGGCAAGGCGACGCTCGACGGGATCGCGGATGCCGACGTGCCCGGCATCCGCGATGCGCATCTGCTCCTGGCGAAGTACAACTCCTGGCAGCCGGGCGTCTTCGCCCTCTCGGGGTGGGATCTCACGGGATCGCTGACACTGCCGGCCGACGACGTGCGTCATCTCATCTCCTCCGGAGACACGCGATGGATCGAACGGGGTGCGCACGATCTGCTCGACATCGCGCCGGACGCGACGGCATCGGCATCGGGGATGCCGCGTGCTCGTTCTCTGTACGGCTCGTTGGGTCGGCAGCAGGACGACCCCGAGTCCTTCCTCTCCGGATTGCGCGAGATCCTACACATCCGTCGGGAGAACGGGATCGCGGTCGCGTCGCAGGTGGACATCCCGCAGGTCGGGCACCCGAGCATGCTCGTGATGGTCCACCGCCTCGACGGCGGCGATCGTCGTCTCGAGGATGCGCCGCTGCAGATCACGGTGCTCAACTTCTCGGGCGAGACCATCGAGGGGACCGTCCGGTCGGAATGGCTCGTGCCGCAGAGCACGGCCGTCGACGCCGCGAGCGGCGACGTCGTCGGCCGCGTCGACGAACTGCAGAGCTTCGCCCTGGAACTCGGGCCGTACGCCGGCCTGTTCCTGCGCATGCAGGCACCCGAGCCCGCGGAGGAGTGAATCGCCGAGGCACGGCGCTCCTCTCTCGTGTCGAGAGATGATGCGCCAGCAGCGGTAGGCGGCGCTTTCGGCAGCGGGAGAGCGCGGGGGCCTGAGGACGTTGAGGAGGCCTCGTGACCGGACTCCGATGAGAGCCTGTCCGCCTGGTCGGGTTCCTCGTTCTCGAGCGGCGGAGCATGCGAAAGACACGAAGCCAGTCGGGGGGAGAGTCGGTCCGGAACGGTCTCGACGTCGGAGGGGCGACGTAGGCTGACCGGCATGAGCATCGGCGGGATGGGCGGGAGCATGTTCCGCGGCGTGTACGCCGAGAGCCAGCGGCAGCTCAACGCGGATGCGCCGCGCGTGCCCGACCTCGGCACGCGCGTGGCCGCGCTGTTCCGCCCGTATCGTGCGCGCATCGTCGTGACCGTCGTCCTGGTGGTCGTGGGGGCCGCGCTCGCGGTGATCCCGCCGCTGCTGGTGCAGCGCATCTTCGACGACGCGCTGTTCCCCATCGACGGGTCGCCGCTCGATCTGCCGCTGCTGGCCGGTCTCGTCGCGGCGATGATCGGGTTGTTCCTCCTCTCCGGCGGCCTCGGCGTCGTCCAGACGTGGTTCACCGCCACGGTGGGCAACCGCGTGACCGGCGACCTGCGGGTCCACCTCTTCGACCACCTCCAGTCGATGGAGCTCGGGTTCTTCACGCGAACCAAGACCGGCGTCATCCAGTCCCGTCTCCAGAACGACGTCGGCGGGGTGTCCGGGGTGCTCACGAACACGGTGACCAGCATCCTCGGCAACTCGGTGACGGTCGTCGCCTCGCTCGTGGCGATGATCGTCATCGACTGGCGCCTGACGCTCATCGCGGTGGTCATCATGCCGGTACTCGTGCTCGTGCAGCGGCGAGTGGGGCAGGTGCGCGCCCGCATCGCCGCCCAGACGCAGGAGTCGCTCTCGGAGCTGTCGGCCATCACGCAGGAGACGCTGAGCGTGTCCGGCATCCTTCTCTCGAAATCGTTCAACCGTCAGCGCACCGAGTCCGCGCGCTACGACGCCGAGAACGCCAACCAGGTACGCCTGCAGGTGCGTCAGGCCATGAGCGGCCAGCGCTTCTTCGCCGTCGTCCAGGTCATCATGGCCAGTGTGCCGGCGATCATCTACCTCGTCGCGGGCATCCTCGTGGGCACCGGCGCGGGGGCGCTCACCGCGGGCACGATCGTCGCCTTCACCACCGTGCAGGCACGGCTGCTCATGCCGCTCATGGGCCTCATGCGCGTCGCGCTCGACGTGCAGACCTCGTCGGCGCTGTTCGCCCGCATCTTCGAGTACCTCGACTTGAAACCGGCCATCGCCGACGCGCCCGACGCGATCCCCGTCTCGGCAGCACCCGGCCCGGTCGGGCGGATCGAGTTCCGCGACGTCGTCTTCCGCTACCCCGACGCGCCCGCGGAGGCGCGGCCGACGCTCGGCGGCGTCTCGTTCGTCGTCGAGCCGGGCCAGCACGTCGCGTTCGTCGGTCCTTCGGGCGCGGGCAAGACGACGATCCTCTACCTCACCCCGCGCATGTACGAGGCCAGCGCCGGGGCGGTGATGTTCTCGGGCGCCGACGTGCGCGCCCTCGAACGCGGCTCGATCATCGACAACGTCGGCATCGTGTCTCAGGAGACCTACCTCTTCCACGCGACGGTCCGCGAGAACCTCCGCTACGCCAGACCCGAGGCGACGGATGCCGAGATCGAGGCGGCGTGCCGGGCGGCCAACATCCACCACGTCATCGCGGGCTTCGAGAACGGTTACGACACGATCGTCGGCGAGCGCGGTTACCGTCTGTCAGGCGGTGAGAAGCAGCGCATCGCGATCGCGCGCGTGCTGCTGAAAGATCCGCCTGTGCTGCTGCTCGACGAGGCCACGAGTGCGCTCGACACCGTGTCGGAGCGGATCGTCCAGGAGGCGCTGGAGACCGCGTCGCACGGTCGCACCACGCTGTCGATCGCGCACCGCCTGTCGACGGTGATCGGGGCCGACCGGATCCACGTGGTCGACGCCGGACGGATCGTGGAGTCGGGCACGCACAGCGAACTGCTCGCCACGGGCGGACTGTACGCCGGGCTCGCGGCGGAACAGCTCGCGGCCTCCTTCGTGCTCAGCGAAGAGGAACGGGATCGCGCTGACCTGGCCCGCCCCGCGCTCGCCGCGCGCCGTGGTGACCAGCCGCCGCAGTAGCTCCTCGGAGGAGCGGTGCCCACCCACACCCGGCCGTTCAGTGTCCAGAACACGCGGACCGCCGCCCTGGCATCCGCGTGTCTCGGACAGTGAAGCGCCGGGGTGCTGCGATGTGGGGCTACATCGGCAGCGTCTCGAGGAACGCCTCCAGCGCGATGCGGTATGCCAGGTCGGGGTGGGTGTCGGCGATCCGCTCGAGCGGCGGGAGATCGAGGGTGCGGATGAGGCGTCCGCGCTCGGCGACGGCCGCGTCGGCACCGGCCGCGCGCAGCACCGCGATGCCTTCGCCCAGCGCCTCCAGGTAGTCGGTCAGCACGTCGATCTCGCTGAGCCGCTGCGTGATCGAGCTGCGATCGCGGCGTTCGCGCCAGTCGACGACGACGTCGGGGATCACATCGAACGCGGTCGTCAGCGTGTACATGCGCTGCGCGAGGACCTGGTCCTCGTAGTAGCGGCCCTCGGGGAACCGGAGTCCGTGCGCGTGCCAGAAGGAGGTGCGGCTGAGCTTGGACCACGCGACGATGTTCCCGGATGCCGCGGGGTGCTCCGTCAGCGTGGTCCGCCGTCGTGCCGGGTCGGTGGCGGCGGCGACCCACGGCTGCACGTCGCCGGGGGTGTAGCCCGGGCCGTCGGCATCCGGTCGCAGGCGCACGTACGCGCCCACGACGAAGTCGCTGCCGGTGTGTTCGAGCGTGGACGACAGGCGTGCGAGCGCGTCGGGGCGCAGGCGGTCGTCGGCGTCGAGGAACGCCGTGAACTCGGTGTCGACGAGGTCGAGGCCGCTGTTGCGGGCGGCGCCGAGTCCGCGGGGTTCGCGGTGCTCGACGAGGCGGAAGCGCGGGTCGGACGCGGCGGCGTCGGCGAACAGCCGCCGCGTGGCGTCGGCGGAGGCGTCGTCGACGAGCACCGCGCGCCAGGTGTCGAGGGACTGCGCCTGCAGGGACCGCAGGGCTTCGCCGACGAAGTCCGAGACGTCGCGGCCGGGGACGATCACGGTGATCGCGGGGGAGCTCACCCGCGTGATCCTACGGTGGTCACCGCTTCGACGACGGCGCTGGCCACGGTGTCGAGGCTCTGCGTCAGACCGTGCGGGAAGGTGAAGCGCACCGCGGTGCGCGCGTCGTCGGCGGAGAGGCCGAGGGCGAGCAGCACGTGCGACGCCTCGTCGCTGCCCGCGGCGCACGCCGATCCGCTGGACGACACGATCCCGCGACGTTCGAGTTCGAGCAGCACCGTCTCGCCGTTCACGCCGGGGAAGACGAAGCTCGCCGTGCCGGGGAGCCGTCGGGTCGGGTGTCCCGTGAGCCGGGCGCCGGGCAGGCCGTGGAGCACGTGGACGATGAACGCGTCGCGCAGGGCGGCGACGCGGGCGGCATCGGCGGCGCGCTCCGCCTCGGCGAGGCTCAGCGCCGTGGCGATCGCGACCGCACCGGCGACATCGGGCGTGCCCGAGCGTCGACCGCGTTCCTGACCGCCGCCGTGGAGCAGCGGCTCCAGCGGCAGACGTCCGCGCACGGCCAGGATGCCGGTGCCCTTGGGAGCGCCGATCTTGTGGCCCGCGACGGTGAGGGCATCGGCGCCGAGTTCCGCGAGCGGCAGCCACCCGGCGGCCTGGACCGCGTCGAGGTGCAGCGGGACGCCCCGGTCTTTCGCGACAGCGGCGAGGGCGGCGGCATCCTGCACCGTTCCCACCTCGTTGTTGGCGTACCCGACGCTCACGAGCGCCGTGTCGTCGCGGAGCGCCGCGGCCAGCGTCTCGGGGGTCAGCGTGCCCGTCGCGTCGACCGGCGCGTACGTCACCTCGACGCCGTGCAGGCGCGCGAGGTAGTCGGCCGAGGCGAGCACGGATTCGTGCTCGATCGCCGTCGTGACGAGGTGCTTCCTGCCCGAGCCGAGCATCAGCCCCTTGATCGCGGTGTTGTTCGACTCGGTGCCGCCGGAGGTGAACACGATGTCGCCCGCGCGCATCCCGAGGACCGCGGCGACGCGCGCCCGGGCGTCGTCGAGAGCGGATGCCGCGGCCTCACCGACCTCGTGATGGCTCGACGGATTGCCGAACCACCGTGTGAGGTAGGGCGCCATGGCCTCGACGACCTCGGGGCGCACCGGGGTCGTCGCGGCGTTGTCGAGGTAGAGGTTCACGCCGTCTGGATGCGGATGTCGAGACCGAGGTCCAGCGCGGGTGCGGAGTGGGTGAGCGCGCCGACCGAGATGACGTCGACGCCGGTCTCGGCGATCGCGCGCACGGTGTCGAGCGTCACTCCGCCCGAGGCCTCGACGACGACGCTGCCGGCGATCCTCTCGACGCCGGCGCGCAGGTCGTCGAGCGAGAAGTTGTCGAGCATGATCGTGTCGACGCCGGCGGCGAGCACCGCGTCGATCTGGTCGAGCCGGTCGACCTCGACCTCGACGTGCGCGGTGTGCGGGAGCCGTGCGATCGCGCTCTCGAGCGCCTGCGTCAGCGGCATCCCTCCGGCGGCGAGCACCGCGAGGTGGTTGTCCTTCGCCATGACGGCATCCGAGAGCGAGAAGCGGTGGTTGTGTCCGCCGCCATCGCGCACGGCCTGGCGTTCGATCGCGCGCAGCCCGGGCGTGGTCTTGCGGGTGTCGACGATGCGCGCGCCCGTGTGGGCGACCGCGGCGACGTAGCGGCTCGTGAGGGTCGCGATGCCCGACATGCGCTGCACGAAGTTGAGTCCGATGCGTTCGGCGGTGAGCACCGCGCGTGCGGGACCGGAGACGACCGCGAGCACCTCGCCGGGCACGAACTCCGCGCCGTCGGCGACCCGCAGCTCGACCTCGACGCGCGGATCGGTGAGCCGGAACGCGGCGCGGAACACCTCGGCCCCGCTGAACACGCCGATCTCGCGCGCGACGAGCTCGGCGCGGGCGGTGGCATCGGCCGGGATGAGCGTCTCGCTCGTGAGGTCGCCCCAGGGAGCGTCTTCTTCCAATGCGGCGGCGACGACGCGGTCGATGGCGGCGCGGGTCAGCATGCGAGGGCCTCCTGGGCGGGAAGGGGTGCCACGGCGGGGGACTCGTCGGAGCGGAAGTGCGCCCCGATCGACCCGGTGCGGGCGAGGGCTGCGGCGACGACGTGCCGGGCGAGAAGGAGGAGCCCCGCGTCATCGGGCGCGAGGGCTGCGCCGCTCCATGCGGAGAGCACAGCGGCGGCCCGTCGCAGCCCGGACTCGTCGCGCACGAGGCCCGCGTGATCCCACATGAGCTGTTGCAGCGCGCGGCGCGAGAATGGCGGCGCATCGGCGGCGCGCGTGACATCGGGCAACGGAACCGCGGCCGGCGCGTCGACGGCGGGCCAGGTGGCATCCGTCGCCGCCGCCTCGCCGGCGCGGGCGCCGAACACCGCGCCTTCGAGGAGGGAGTTGGATGCCAGACGATTGGCGCCGTGCACACCGGTGCGCGCGGTCTCGCCGACGGCGTACAGGCCGGGAAGCGTGGTGCGTCCATCGAGGTCGGTGACGACGCCGCCCATGAGGTAGTGCGCCGCCGGGGTCACCGGGATGGGGTCGCGCGCCCAGTCGAGGCCCCGGGCGCGGACGGCCGCGTCGATCGTGGGGAAGCGCCGCGCGAGGCGCTCGGCGCCGAGGGCCGTGGCATCCAGGCGCACGGGCCGTCCGCCCTGGGCGGCCATCGCGCGGGCGTTCGCGCGCGCGACGACGTCACGGGGGGCGAGTTCGCCGTCGGGGTGGGCGTCGAAGGCGAAGCGGCGTCCGGCGTCGTCGATCAGGATCGCGCCGTCGCCGCGCACGGCCTCCGAGACGAGGAAGGGCTCGCCCGCGGCCAGCGCCGTCGGATGGAACTGCACGAATTCCAGGTCGGCGACCGCGGCGCGGCGCGGATGGCGGCGGCGATGCCGTCGCCGGTCGCCGAGGCCGGGTTGGTCGTGTGGGCGTAGAGCCGCCCTGCGCCGCCGGTCGCGAGGATCACTGCGTCGGCACGCAGGCGCTCCGTGCCGCCCTCGGTCGCGACGTCGATGCCGACGACCCGGCCGTTCTCGACGACGAGGTCGCGCAGGGCGGTGTGCTCGCGCACGTCGATGTCGGCGGCCCGCACCGCGGCGCCGAGCGCCGATTGGATCGCGGCTCCGGTGGCATCCCCGCCCGCGTGCAGTACGCGGGGGCGGGCGTGCGCCGCCTCGAGGCCGCGGGCGAAGTCGCCGTCCGCGCCGCGGTCGAACGCCACCCCGCGGCGCACCAGCTCGGCGACACGGTCGGGGCCCTCGTTGACCAGCGTCCGCACAGCGTCGAGGGCGTTGAGGCCGACGCCGGCGGTGAGGGTGTCGGCCACGTGCGAGTCGAGGGTGTCGTCGGATGCCGTGACCGCGGCGATCCCGCCCTGCGCCCAGCGCGTATTGGTGTCGGCGAGCGCTCCCTTCGTGACGACCGTGACGCGGCATCCGCTCTCGGCGGCGTGCAGCGCGGCGGTGAGGCCCGCGATGCCGCTGCCGACGATCAGCACCTCGGTCATTTCACGGCCCCGTTCGGCTTGGCCGTGAGCATGCGCTCCAGGGAGACCGTAGCGGGCTCGGCGACGTCGGCCGGGACGGTGATGCGGTTGACGACCTCGCCCGCGACGAGCGACTCGAGCACCCACGCGAGGTAGCCCGGGTGGATGCGGTACATCGTCGAGCAGGGGCATACGACCGGGTCGAGGCAGAAGATCTCGTGCTGCGGGTATTGCGCGGCGAGGCGCTGCACGAGGTTGATCTCGGTGCCGATCGCAAAGGTCGTGGGCTCGGTGGCGGCGGCGATCGCCTTGCGGATGATGTCGGTGGAGCCCGCCTCGTCGGCGGCATCCACCACGTCCATCGGGCACTCGGGGTGCACGATCACGCGCACGCCCGGGTGCTCGGTGCGGGCCTTGTCGATCTGGTCGACCGTGAACCGGCGGTGCACGGAGCAGAAGCCGTGCCACAGGATCACGCGGCTGTCTTCGATCACCTCGGCCGTGGAGCCGCCGAGGGGCTTGCGCGGATTCCACATCGGCATCTGCTCGAGCGGCACCCCCATCGCCTTCGCTGTGTTGCGCCCGAGGTGCTGGTCGGGGAAGAACAGCACCCGGCGCCCGCGGGCGAACGCCCACTCCAGCACCGTCCGCGCGTTGGAGGAGGTGCACACGATGCCGCCGTGCCGACCGACGAAGCCCTTGATCGCGGCGCTGGAGTTCATGTACGTGACCGGGATCACGGGCAGGAGGCCGTCGGTATCCGGGGTCTCGAGGTCGCCGAGCACGTCGGCGAGCTGCTCCCAGCACTCCTCGACCTGGTCGATGTCGGCCATGTCGGCCATCGAGCAGCCTGCGGCGAGGTTCGGCAGGATCACCGCCTGGTCGGGGGCGCGACAGAAGGTCAGCGGTCTCGGCCATGAAGTGCACGCCGCAGAACACGATGGCCTCGGCCTCAGGGCGCTCCTTCGCGGCGTTCGCGAGCTGGAACGAGTCGCCCACGTAGTCGGCGTGGCGCACGACCTCTTCGCGCTGGTAGAAGTGGCCCAGCACGACGACCCGGTCGCCGAGGGTCGCCTTGGCCGCGCGGATGCGGGCGTCGAGCTCGTCGTCGGAGGCGTCGCGGTATTCCCGCGGCAGCTCGCCCTGGCGCGGCGCGCCGGTGGGGATCACGTCGCCCATGGATGACCCGGGGCCGTAGCCGGGGCGCGTGTCGAAGTCCCAGGGGCCGACGGCCAGGTCGGTGGTGCAGGTCGCATCGGTCGAGGCTCCCGACACGATCGCCTGGATGACGTGATCGACCGAGGGGTCGATCTCCGGGCGGGGCTGCAGGGTGAGGGGCGTGGCGGACATGGGCGTTTCCGATCAGAGACGGGATGTGAGGGGGCCGCGTTCGGCGAGCTCCACGTCACGGTTGTAGCGGTACAGGCGGGCGGGGCGGTGGCTTCCGGTGCGGAAGCGCTCGGTCGGGATGAGGGTGTCGGAGGTGTCGACCTGACGACGGAAGTTCGCGGGGTCGAGACGGCGTCCGAGGATCGTCTCGGTCACCTCGCGCAGGTCGGCGAGCGTGAACTCGTCAGGCAGCAGGCCGTGCGCGATGCGGCTGTAGCCGACCTTGTTGCGCAGGCGCCAGAGCGTGTACTCGACGATCTCGTTGTGGTCGAACGCGAGCGCGGGCAGATCGGTGGCGTCGAACCACTCGACGTTCTCGGGGGCATCGTCCTGGCGCGCGTGCGCGGCGACCTGGGCGTCGACCTCGTCGGAACGCAACAGCGCCCAGTACACGATCGACACGACTCGGGTGGGGGAGCGGTCGACCACGCCGAACGCGTACAGCTGCTCGAGGTAGCTGGGCGTGAGTCCGGTGGTCTCGGCGAGCGTGCGGGATGCCGCGGCGTCGAGGCTCTCCTGCGCGTCGAGCCATCCGCCGGGCAGTGCCCAGCGCCCCTCGAACGGGTCGCGGGTGCGTCGCACGAGCGGCAGCGAGAGCACCGGCTCGTCGTGCGCGTCGCGCCGGACGCTGAAGATCACGGTCGACACCGCGACGCGCACGTCGGTATCGCGGGTGTCGGGTTCGCAGGTTCGTGTCATTATGACCATATCTCCGTGAGCGATCTTAGTGTCATTGTGACCCGAAGGGCAAAACGGCACTCTCCCAGCACCGCCGCGTACCCTGACGCTCGACCCTGGAGGTGCGGATGCCGCTCGTCGACATCGTCCTGATCGTGCTGCTCGTCGTGGCGCTCCTCGTCGGTATCGCGCGCGGATTCCTCGCCACGATCGGCTTCTTCGCGGGCCTCGCGCTCGGCGGTGTCGCGGCCTACTGGCTCATCCCGTACGTCGGCCTCTGGGCCGGCGACCCGGTCTGGCGCGGCGCGGCGATCGTGGCATCCGGCGTTCTTCTCCTGCTCCTCGGAGCGGCCCTCGGCACCGCGGTGGGAAACGCCCTCCGCCGCGGGGCCGACCGCATCAAGCTCCGGGTGCCCGAGCGCATCCTCGGCGGCGTCGTGAACCTCGCCGCGGCCGCCCTCGCCCTGTCGTTCTTCGCCGGCACCCTCACCACCGCCGGCATCCCGGTGGTCTCGACCGCCCTGGCGTCGTCGAACGTCGTCCGCACGATCGACCGGTTCACCCCCGATCCCGTGCGCAGCGCTCTCGCGCAGCTGCGCGGCAGCGTCTTCGCCGACGGCATCCCGCGGCTCGGAGAGCTCATCCAGATCGGGCAGGTGCCTCGCGTCCCCGAGGTCGCGCTCGACGACCCGGCGCTCACCCGGGCGGCGCAGTCGGTCGCGCGCATCACCGGGACGGCCTACGCCTGTGGCATCACCGCGAGCGGATCGGGGTTCGTCGTGGCCGACGACCGCGTCGTCACGAACGCGCACGTGGTCGCCGGGGTGGACGCCCCCCTGGTGGAGCTGCCGGGCCAGGCGGCGAAAGAGGGCCGCGTCGTCTCCTTCGACCCGATCGACGACCTCGCCGTGATCGCCGTCGACGGCCTGGATGCCACGCCGCTCCCGGTCGTGCCCGCCCTCGCGGTGGGATCGCCGGCGGTCGTGCAGGGCTATCCGTACGGCGGTCCGTTCACCTCCGGCGGGGCGCAGATCCTGTCGGAAGGAACCGTCCCCGTGCCCGACATCTACGGCGACCAGTCCGCGCCCCGCGACATCTACGCGCTCGGTGCGGTCGTGCGCCCCGGCAATTCGGGCGGGCCGCTGCTGACGACCTCCGGTGAGGTGGCGGGCGTCGTCTTCGCCCGCTCCGAGACCGACGACGACGTGGGCTACGCCATGACCCCCGCCGAGCTCGAGCCCGTGCTGGCGCAGGTCGGATCGCTGTCGGTGCCCGTGGCATCCGGGACCTGCACGACTCGCTGAGCGCGGCCGGGGTGTGGGAGCCGACCGCACCGGTTATGCTGACCCCACAAGTCCACACCGGCCCCATGATCGATGCGGGAGAGCTCCGGCGCACGCAGCCGGGCACCGAAGGAGCAAGCCTCCCCGCCAATCTCTCAGGTACGCGTACCGCCTCGATCGGGCCACTCTGGAAAGAGATCCGGGATGCCACGTCCTCGGATCCGCCGACGGTGAAAGCCGCGCCACGCGCGGTGAAACTCTCAGGTCCATGACAGAGGGGGAGTTCTCAGGCGCCGTCCGGCGTCTGTCCGTCCTCGCGAACGGCAGAACTCATGATCGACACCCCCGCTCCACCGCGCTCCTCCCCGCTGCACGATCGGCACGCGGCCCTCGGCGCCTCGTTCACCGATTTCGGCGGCTGGAGCATGCCCGTGCGCTATTCGTCCGACCTCGCCGAGCACCGTGCCGTCCGCGAGGCCGCCGGACTCTTCGACATCTCGCACATGGCCGAGTTCTGGGTGGAGGGCGTGGATGCCGTCGACTTCCTCGACTTCGCTCTCGCGGGCCGCATCTCGACGATGAAGATCGGCAAGGCCAAGTATTCCCTCGTTCTCGCCGAGAGCGGCGGGATCGTCGACGACGTGATCGTGTATCGCACCGGTCCCTCCGCGTTCCTCGTGATCGCCAACGCGAGCAACAGGGATGCCGTGCATGCGGCGTTCGAACGGGCGCTGCGCACCTGGGCTCTCATGGCGGAGTCATCGACCGCCGGTGCAGCAACCGGACTCCCGGGGCCCGTCGAAGGCACCGCTTCCTGCTCCCTCGCCGTCGTCGCCGGCTCCACCGGGCGCCTACGCGTCGGCGACGACACCGATCGTTCGCGCTCATCGCCCTGCAGGGTCCGCGGGCGCGCGGCATCCTGAGCTCGACCCCCGCGGTCGAGATCACGGGGACTGCCCTCGACGAGCTGGGCTCCTACGCCTGGACCGAGGGCACGTTCCGCGGCGCTCCGCTCTTCGTCGCCCGCACCGGGTACACCGGTGAGGACGGGTACGAGCTGCTCATCGAGGTCGCCCACGCCGGAGTCCTGTGGGACGCCCTTCTCGCCGCCGGCGCCCCGGCCGGGCTGGTGCCGTGCGGTCTGGCGGCGCGCGACACCCTGCGCCTGGAGGCCGGGATGCCGCTGTACGGCCACGAGCTCTCGCTCGAGGTCACGCCCGCACAGGCCGGGCTCGGCCGCGTCGTCGCGGCGGACAAGCCCGCATTCGTCGGGAAGGACGGCCTCGCCGCCGCCCCCGAGGACGCCCCCGTGCTCGTGGGCCTCGTCTCGGAGGGCAAACGCGCCGGCCGTGCCGGCTACGCCGTGCTCGACGGCGACGAGGTCGTCGGCGAGATCACCAGCGGCGCCCTCAGCCCCACGCTCGGCCATCCCGTCGCCATGGCGTACGTCTCCCCGGCTTCGGCCGCACCCGGCACCACCCTGACCATCGACGTGCGCGGAACCCGCATCCCCGCCACCGTCACCGCCCTTCCCTTCTACCGGAGGACCGCATGACCGACCTGACCGCCCTCAGCTACACCTCCGAGCACGAGTGGATCGCCCTCGACGGCGATGTCGCCACCGTCGGGATCACCGACTTCGCCGCCGAAAAGCTCGGCGACGTCGTGTTCGTCGACCTGCCCGCCGCAGGCTCCGCGGTCACCGCGGGCGACGTGTGCGGAGAGATCGAGTCGACCAAGTCGGTCGGCGAGCTGTACGCGCCGCTGGACGGCACGGTGGTCGAGGTCAACGACGCCGTCGTCGACGACCCCTCGCTGGTGAACGCCGACCCGTTCGGCGACGGCTGGCTCGTCAAGATCCGCCTCGACGGCGACCTGCCCGCAGACCTCCTCGACCGCGCCGCCTATGAGGACCTCACCGCATGAGCCTGACCACCGACTCCCGCACGGATGCCGCGGCGCCCGCCGCCTTCACCGATCGCCACATCGGCCTCGGCGCCCGCGACCGCGCGCGCATGCTCGAGGTCGTCGGCTACGACAGCGTCGAAGCGCTCGTGGAGACCGCCGTTCCGGCATCCATCCATGTCCGTCCGCGCGAGACGAGCGACATCCCGGCGGCGGCGACCGAGGCGGAGGCGCTCGCCGAACTGCGCGAACTCGCCGCGGCCAACCACTCGGCCCGGCCCATGATCGGCCTCGGCTACTACGACACGTTCACGCCGTCGGTGATCCAGCGGAACGTGCTCGAGAACCCGTCCTGGTACACGGCCTACACGCCGTACCAGCCCGAGATCTCGCAGGGGCGACTGGAGGCTCTCATCAACTTCCAGACGATGGTGACCGACCTCACCGGGCTCGCCACCGCCAACGCGTCGATGCTCGACGAATCCACGGCCGTGGTCGAGGGCATGCTCGTGGCGCGCCGTGCGTCGAAGGCGAAGACCGACACCTTCCTGGTCGACGCCGATGCCCTGCCGCAGACGAAAGCCCTGCTGCGCCATCGGGCTGCGGCCGTGGGCATCCGCATCCTCGAGACGTCTTTCGAGGGCGAGCTTCCGGAGGCGTTCGGCGCGTTCGTGCAGTACCCCGGCGCCACGGGGCGCATCTGGGACTTCTCGGCCGTCGCACAGGCCGTGCACGCCGCGGGCGGACTCGTCGTCGCCGCGGCCGACCTGCTCGCGCTGACCCTGCTGCGCTCGCCGGGAGCGCTCGGCGCCGACGTCGCGGTGGGCACGACCCAGCGTTTCGGCGTGCCGCTCGGCTTCGGCGGTCCGCACGCCGGATACATGGCGGTGCGCACGGGCCTGGAGCGGCAGCTCCCGGGGCGTCTCGTGGGTGTGTCGGTGGATGCCGCGGGAAACCCCGCGTACCGTCTGTCGCTGCAGACGCGCGAACAGCACATCCGACGCGAGAAGGCCACGTCGAACATCTGCACCGCGCAGGTTCTGCTCGCCGTGATGGCGGCGATGTACGCGGTCTATCACGGGCCGGACGGGCTGCGAGCGATCGCGACCGGGGTCGCGCAGAAGGCCGACTCGCTGGCATCCGCTCTGCGTTCGTACGATCTGACGCTCGCGTCGGAGGCGTTCTTCGACACCGTGCGCGTGCACGTGCGGGACGCGCGCACGACGTGGTCGACCGCGCCCGTGAGCGCGGCTACCAGCTGCTGTGGGTCGACGACGCGACCGTGGGCGTCTCGGTCGACGAGACGACGACGGATGCCGATCTCTCGGCGATCGTGGCCGCCTTCGGGCTGCCGGTCGAGGACCTGCCTTCGGGAGAGGCGCTGCGCGGCGTCGAGGAACGCCTGCACCGCGACGACGACTACCTCACGCACCCGGTCTTCCACGCGCACCGCAGCGAGACCGCGATGATGCGCTACCTGAAGGCGCTCGCCGACCGCGACTATGCGCTGGACCGCGGCATGATCCCGCTGGGGTCGTGCACCATGAAGCTGAACGCGGCGACCGAGATGGCCGCGGTGTCGTGGCCCGAGTTCTCGCGCGTCCACCCCTTCGCACCCGAGGCAGATGTGCATGGCTACCTCGAGATGATCGACCAGCTCGAGCGCTGGCTCGCGGAGGTGACCGGGTACGACGCCGTCTCGTTGCAGCCGAACGCCGGATCGCAGGGCGAGCTCGCGGGACTGCTGGCGATCCGCGGCTACCACCTCGCGAACGGCGACACCGAGCGCACCGTGTGCCTGATCCCGTCGTCGGCGCACGGGACGAACGCGGCGTCGGCGATCCTCGCGGGAATGCGCGTGGTCGTGGTCGCGTGCGACGAGGCGGGCAACGTCGACCCTCGACGACCTGCGTGCCAAGATCGCCGCGCACGCCTCTCAGCTCGCCGCACTGATGATCACGTACCCGTCGACGCATGGCGTGTACGAGCACGACGTGCTCGAGATCACGCAGGCCGTGCACGACGCCGGCGGCCAGGTGTACGTCGATGGGGCGAACCTCAACGCCCTCCTCGGGTTCGCCCGCTTCGGCGACCTCGGCGGCGACGTCTCGCACCTGAACCTCCACAAGACGTTCGCCATCCCGCACGGCGGCGGCGGTCCGGGCGTCGGTCCGGTCGCGGCGAAGGCGCATCTCGCGCCGTTCCTGCCCTCGCATCCGTTCTCGCAGCGCGCCGACCACGCCGGCGGCGTCTTCGACGGCGGCCCCGTGTCGGCCGCCCCGCACGGTTCGGCCGGCATCCTCCCGATCTCGTGGGCGTACGTGCGCATGATGGGCGCCGAGGGACTCCGCGAGGCGACCGCCGTGGCGGTGCTGTCGGCCAACTACATCGCCGCGCGCCTGCGCGAGCACTACCCAGTGCTGTACGCCGGCGAGGGCGGGCTCGTGGCGCACGAGTGCATCCTCGACCTGCGTCCGCTCAAGGAGCAGACCGGCGTCACCGTCGACGACGTCGCCAAGCGCCTGATCGACTACGGCTTCCACGCACCCACGATGTCGTTCCCGGTGGCCGGCACCCTGATGGTCGAGCCGACCGAGAGCGAAGACCTCGCCGAGCTCGATCGATTCGTGGATGCCATGATCGCCATCAAGCACGAAGCCCTCGCCGTCGCGGCGGGGGAGTGGCCCGCCGACGACAACCCGCTGGCGAACGCCCCGCACACCGCGGAGGCGGTGGTCGTGAGCGAGTGGACGCACCCGTACTCGCGTGAGACGGCCGTGTACCCCGTGCGCTCGCTGATCCGCGGCAAGTACTGGCCCCCGGTGCGCCGCATCGACCAGGCCTACGGCGACCGCAACCTGGTCTGCTCCTGCCCGCCGCCGGAGGCGTTCGCGTAGGTGTTCCGACCGTGGTCGGGGTTCGGCCGTGGGGCGGGGTCTGGCGGTGGGGCTCTGGCTGCGAGACTGCATTTCGCTGACATCTCCCTTGCAGATTGCACGGGAGATGTCAGCGCGATGAAGTTTCGCGGATGATCGGTCCCGGCCCCGGCCCCGTGCGCAACAAACGGCGGAGAGATGACAGCGCGGCGAGGTCGGGCAGCGTGTGGGGGCGAAGACCGACACCCGTGAGGATGTCGCGCAGCGACTCGGGTTCGACGAGATCCTCCCAGGACCAGTGCGCGACGGCCCGAACGCCGCGGCGGCGCAGGCGTCGGTCACGCTCCTCACGGGCGCGCAGCGCGCTCGCCGCGTCTCCGAAGCGGCCGTCGTACTTCAGATGGCCGTCGGCTTCGCCGGCCACGCGCACCTCGGGCCACCACATGTCCGTGCGGTCTCCGTCCTCGTCGGACGATCCGATCCAGTGCTGCACGGCGGGCAGGATGAACCCGCACCACTCGATCGCGGCGCGGCTCATCGATTCCAAGGCCGATTCCGCCGCGCCATCGGCCCGAGCCAACGGCCACCGCGCGTGCCGACGGCCGCGACTCGACGCGCGCTCTTCGTTGACCGCGGCCAGGCTCGCCGCCGACATCCGCGGATCGGCTCGGAGGGCGGCATCCGCCACTGCCAGGGCGGACGCCGGATGCCGAGAGCGTGCGACGTCGACGCAGGTGTCCGCGAGCGAGGTCAGACGGATGCCATCGATCTCTTCGATCACGCGATCGCCGGGGATGCCGGTGTGGATGCGCGCACCGCCGACCCGCCGAGAGGTGGTGTTCCCCTCCGCGAGAGCGTGCACGGCGTCGACGGTGCCGATGAGGGGAAGCCCCCACAGCAGGGCCGCGGATTCCCGGCAGAGGACGGCATCCGGATGGGTGAGGAGGTGGGCGTGCACCCGAGCGAGGTCGCGGTCCCACCGGGGAAGCGCGTGCCAGGGATCACTCTCGACGTACACGCCGCGCGCGACGTCGACGATGTCGCCGCGCCGCATGCTGCGGGTGGAGTGGATGAGCGATGAGGCGCGCAGAAGCGGGATGGGTGAGGCGTGGGGCGTCCGAAGCATCGTCCCAGGCTTCTGCATCCGTGTGGCTCGTGCCCGGTTTCCACAGGCAGCCGTTTCCTTGCGCCGCCTGTGCAGGAGGGGCCGTCGCCCGGCCCCGTGACGCCGAGACTTCATTTTGCTGACGTCTCCCGTGCAGATTGCAAGGGAGACGTCAGCAAAATGCAGTCTCGTGGCCGCGCGCCCCGCCCCGCGCTCGACCCCGACCCCGCCCGCCCGCCACCGCCCGCCGGGGGAACCCACAGGGGGCATTGGGTAGGGTGCCCCTGTGCATCTCGGGCAGTATCAGCAGACCTCGAAGACACCGCGTCGCCGCCTCGTTCGTGTGGCCGCTCTGAGCGCGGCCGTCGCCGTCGTCCTGGCGGGATGTACGACGACCCCGCCCGCTCCGGCGGAGGAGCCTCCGGCGCGCACGACGTTGACCGTCGGGGTGGTCGGCGCCCCCACGAGCTTCAACGCCGAGAGCGTCCACGGCGACACCATCGCCAACCGGGCGGTCTCCGCCCTCATCGACGAGCGTCTGGGAAGCCTCGACGGCGACCTGCAGATCGTTCCCAACAACGGACTCGGGCGCATCACCCGGATCGAGGGCGACCCGCTCACCGTCAGCTACGAGCTCTTCCCCGACCGCACGTGGTCGGACGGGACCTCGATCACGCTCGACGACCTCATGTTCGGATGGGCGGTGTCGTCGCACTACTTCGACGACGCGACCTACGACGCCAACGGCGCGATCGTGTCGGGGACGCGGTATTTCGAGACCGCGACGGCGGAGGACCCGAACGCCCAGACCTCGCGCCCCAGCATCGACCGCGCGAACGACACCCTGACACTCACCTACGACAAGCCGTTCGCGGACTGGAACCGCCAGTGGCTGCTCGATCGGCCGGTTCACGTGGTCGCCGCGAAGGCGGGCGTGAGCGTGAAAGACCTGATGACGGCGATCCTGACGACGCCCGAGGGCGATCCCGCCGCGCCGGTCGCCCCGAATCCCGTGCTGGCCGCAGTCGCCGCCGCCTGGAACACGGGCTTCGATGCGTCTGCCGACGGCACGCTCGACCCGGCTTCAGCGGTCGCCTCCGGGCCGTGGAAGGTCACCGAGGCCGCGGCATCCGCTGTCACCCTCGTCCGCCGCGACGACTATCAGGGCGGGCGCTATCCGGCGCTCGAGGGCCTCACCATCCGCTTCTTCCCCGATCGTGCGACGCAGGTCGCCGCGGTCGCGGCAGGCGAGGTCGACATCGCCAACATCGGCGATCCGGATGCCACCGACCTCAAGACCCTCGCCGACGCCGAGGTCGCCGTCACCACCGGCCCCACGGCCCAGACCCTGCAAGTCCGCTTCGCCGACACCACCCCCGGCGAACTGCGGCAGGCCGTGTCGCTCTCGCTGGACCGCGACACGATCGTCAAGGACGTCCTCGCCGAGGAACGTCCCGACGCGCGGCCCCTGCAGTCGTTCCTGACGTCGCCGGCGACGGGACAGACCTACAGCGCGCTCGTCTCGGGGAACGGCGCCCCCGGCACCGGCGGCGATCCCGGTGCCGCCCGCACGGCCCTCGGCGATCGCGCCGCGGTGCTCCGCGTGGCCTACGATCCCCAGGACGAGACATCGGCCGCGGTGTTCTCGCACATGATCTCGATGGCCGCGGAGGCGGGCATCGCCGTGCGAGCCGCAGCGACGAACGAGACCCCGGATGCCACCCTCGCCTGGGTCGGAGAGGACGAGAGCCTCTACCGGTCGGCACGCGACCGTCTCGCCGAGGGCGTCACCACCCCCGAGGTCGAGGACGTGTTCGCAGAGATGACGCGCGACACCGATCCGGTCGACGTCCTCGCGCGGGCCAAGGACATCGACCGCGATCTGTTCGCGGCCTTCGCCGGGGTGCCTCTCCTGGAGCGCACCGGTGCCGTCGCCGTCGCCAAGGGTGTCGGGGGAGTGACCTACACGGCCGAACCGAATGGCATCCCGCCCGCGTTCTGGACGTGGACGCTGCCCGCACCATGACGCGCGCCGGGCCTCAGGGCGTGGCCGACGGCGTGGGAGTCGGGGTCGGGGTCGGGGGAGCGAACACCCCGGGCCACCAGGCGGCGGCGAGCGGATAGCCGACGAAGGCGATGACGTCGATCAGCGTGTGCGCGATCACCAGCGGCATGACCCGCCCCCAGCGCTTGTAGCACCAGCCGAACACCAGCCCCATCACGACGTTCCCGAGCGCCGACGGCCACCCCTGGTAGAGGTGGTAGCTGCCGCGCAGCAGGGCGGTGCCGACAATGATCGCCGTCCATGACCATCCGAGGCGGCGCAGACGGTCGAACAGGTAGCCGAGGAAGATCACCTCCTCGGTGAGGCCCGCGCGCAGCGCCGCGAGCACGAGGAGCGCGACGACCCACCACGAGGAGTCCAGCGGCGCCGGCACCACGGTGATGCTCTGACCGATGAGGCGCCCCACCGCGTAGACGCCGATCCCGGGCACGCCGATGAGGGCCACTAGTGCGACGCCGCGCACGACGTCGGAGCCGAACCGGCGGAAGTCCAAGCCGATGCGGCGCAGCGCGTTGTCGGCCGGTTCCCACAGCAGGTAGACCGCCAGTGCGACCAGCGCGAGCGAGAAGAAGATGCCGAGGAACTGGTACAGCGCGTCCCAGAAGGGCTCGTCGCTGCGGGACGGGTTCAGCTGCGTCTGCTGTTGCGAGATCGGGGCGCGCGTGGCCGCCCGCACGAACGACACCACCGAGTAGATCGCCGACTGCCCGACGCTCAGCAGCAGGACGAGGGCGATCTCCCACGGGAGCCGACGGCGGCGGAAGTCGTCTTGTTCGATTCCGGGATCGGAGAAGGCCT